>APFE030822114.1:70593-139719 GCA_000404065.3 Pinus taeda
ATTCTCGTAGAATGATTTGTATCTAGAGAAGGATAGCTCTTGTTTGGTTTGTTTGTCACTAGAGAGTCTTAGACTCCTAGGGAGGTTAGATTTGTCCGCAAATATAACTCTTTCCGCATGACAACCATAATCCATACTGAGATGTGCCTATGAGGTATCTCAAAACATGCTTTGCTACCTTCCAAAACAGCTTGATAGGCTAAACCATAGCTTGACTTAGCTGGTTCACTGCATAGCACAAATTTGGTCATGTGTTCACTATGTACATAAGTGAACCCACAAGTTGCCGATACACAGTAGATTCTACTACTTCTCATGAAGTAGCATCCTTTTGCCACACTTCCATGCCTAGAAAGTAGTGCATGAGACGTATGTCTTTCATCTCGAAATCTCTTGCAAGGTCCTCCTTGCAATACATGATCAACTGATCATCACCTGTAATATCGGATCATCAACATAAAGAACAATGATCAACTACTTACATTCCACCATGATGTGGTATAGGTTCACATCCACTTCACTCTTTGTGAATCCCAACCCGGTGAAGTAGTTGTCGATCTTGGTGTACCAAGCACGAGGTGCTTTCTTTAGCTTGTACAAAGCTCTCTTGAGTCGGCACACATGCGACTCACAATCAAAGGTCTCAAAACCTTTCGGCTGCTCTATGTACACCTCTTCCTCAATCTTGCCATTGAGGAATGTAGTCTTCACATCCATCTGATGGATCTTGCAACCCATCTATGCCGATAGTGCCAACATTGATTTGATAGATTAGTACCTTGCTATAGGAGAAAAAGTCTCATCATAGTCAATCCCCTCGACCCGTGAAGCCAAAGGGAACTCATAGCTGACTTGTTCTCCAGTCTTGGAACCACATCCCAAACACTGTTCCGAACTATAGAGTCATACTCCTACACCATAGCATCAACCCAAATTGGCTACTACACTGCTTCCTCAAAGGAAGATGGCTCAATCCCAACACATTCCCCAAGAAGGGCCATGTATCCAGTGTACCTATCAGGTGACCTCCTCTGTCTGCATTGAGAAGATGGTGCTCCCACATTCTCTTTTGCATCTGAAAACAATCTATCAACATCTCTCGTGCACTTCCATCCATCTCTGGAAGACTCTGCTTGAGTGGATGTCTCCACTCCTGAAACCTTTGCATGCTGCTACTCCACATCAGTCTAAGGCTCCTCCTCCTTAGGAACCAAAAGTTCCTCCATAGCCTGTAGTTGGAGCTCCCTCTCAAGGGAAACTTGCATGGCCTTTTTCTCATCAAAAATAAGATCTCTATGAACCACTATCCTCTGACTGGTAGGCAAATGTGCCTGATAGTTATGGGGTGTATCAGTGTACCCCACAAGTATCCCCAACTTAGCTGTCAGCTCAAGTTTCTTCCGAGCATCCTCAGTCACATGGCAATAAACTAATGAGCCAAAGATCCTGAAGTGAATCATATCTGGTCTCTTCCTGGAGAAATATTCCTCTAGTGTCTTCATCCCAAGTATGTGATGCAGGCTTCTATTATGTAAATAGACCACTGTGTTGCATGTATTAGCCCACAAATGAAGTGGTAGGCCTTGTTCATGCAACATTTCCCGACCTGCACCCACAATTATTATATTCTTCCTTTCGTCCACCCCATTTGCTGTGGGTTATGAAGTGTCGTCAACTCCCATTTAATTCCTTCCACTGCATAGAAGTCCTTAAACTCTTGAGAGACATACTATCCACCATTTTTGCATATCAAGGCCCTGATCTTCTTCGTTGTTTCTTTCTCAACCAAAGCTTTGAACTCACAAAAATTTGAGAAGGTTTGATCATTCTTTTGCATGAAATAGATCCAACATTTACGAGAAGAATCATCAATGAAAATCACATAATACCTTTGTTTAGCGGTGGAGGTTGTCGAGAATGGTCCACACACATCTGTATGAACTCACTCCAAGATTGATTCAGGTTGACTATCTCGATGATGAAAGGAAGATTTTGCATACTTACCTAAGGTACAACCTTTTCATGTGTCCACTTGCTCAAGTTTACCTTTGGGAAGTCTGTGAGAAATTTGTTGCATTATCTTCGAGGCCCCATGATGCAAGTGGCCTAACCTCCTATGCCGTAACTCACCAATGTCTTGGTTTTGCACCAATTTTGCTTTGGAACTCAATGCAGCACAATCATCTACCTCTAGCTTGTAGAGATTCTTTACTCGAATCCAAATCCTCTTGGTCTGACCTGTGGCTATGTGTCTTAGGAACGCCTTTCCTTTACTGAAGACTACAACGCCTTTGTCTTCCAACATTGCAACCGATACCAAGTCCTTCTTCAGTCCAAGCACATAATTTACATCATTCAGGGTGAGAGGAGCTCCATGCTCCCTCTGAAACATAACCATACCTTCACCTACAACACGGTACTTTCCATCATCGCCCATCTCTATGAACATGTTGAGGTCTTTCTCCTCCAAGGTACTGAATAAACTCTTATCTCTGGTCATGTGGAATGAGGATCCACTGTCTAGGTACCAAACACAACCCACCATCGATGAAACCATACATGTGATGAGGGTAAAATCCAATTCGAATTGAGAGGCGAGTGCCTCACCTTCTGATCCCTTCGAGGATCCCTTCTTGGATTTCTTCGATGGAAAATTAGTTGCATAATGGCCCACCTCATGACAATTAAAGTATCTCACTTTAGATTTTTCAATCTTCTTCTGACCATGAGAAGAACTTGATTTGGAATGGGAAGCCTTCCCTTTCCCTTTCCTTGCCTTACTGACCGAGGATAGATTTTCTTCATCATCATGCTTAGATGAAGAACCATCTCTTGTGCTCCTCCTAATCTCCTCCTGCATCAGATCCGACCACAGTCGTTCCCAATTCGGAAGTTTCTCTCTTCCATTCACCGAGTCTTGGTAGCTATGCCAGATCTTAGGAAGACTGAGGAGAGCAAGACTCACCATGTCATCATCGGTTGTCGTGATTCCTACACTTCCAAGCTCATCTCTAAAGGTGGTGAGCTTGTTTAGATATGTAGAAATCGTGTCGCCATTTTCAAACTTGATTTTCTTAAGCTTGTCCTTTAGTTCGAGCTTCCTCTAGTTGTTGTTTTTATAATATAGGTCCTTCAATGTCTTGCACATTGAAAATGCAGTCTCCTTCCCATGGAGAATCGAGACAATATGGTCTTGAACTCCCTCTAGAAGAATCTTCCTCGCTCTTGCCACACACTTCTTCCCTTCCACCAATTCTTGGGCATTAACTGCTGCTGGCTTGGGGACTTCTTGATAAATGAAGTCCTTCAAACCATTGTCTTCTAATACCACTTCCATTCAATCCTTCCATGCTATGTAATTTGAGCTGCCATCCAGGGCATACTCGAGTCTCAAGCCATTGAACGCCATTGGTGAACTTTGAGATGTGATAAGAAATCGATTTTGTACCTGCAATCAAGAACTTCAAACTTCAAACTTTTCCCTTCTCAATATGCTATTCACATCTCTGATCACCTTTGCTCTGATACCATGTAGAAATTATCACTATGGATCACCTGATAATTTAATGTAACTAAAGCAAAATACTTGATCTACTTCTACTATCAAACTTGCGGAAGCTTAATCAACTTGAGCAAGATCAAACATAAAACATAAAATAGAGAAGAAGAATAAATCACACATGAAACATAGAAGAATACTCTTGGGAAAGCCTCAACTAAAAACCTCACTATCTGTATTGTCATACAAGTGGAAATATCTCAGGATTACATAAAGCTTTAGCTCTCACAACTATCTATCTCTCAGTACAATCCCTCTCACTGCTCATAGATAGACTAGACAACTCATATGCCTTTCCCTCTGTCCTCCAAGCCTCCTATTTCCTTGCGTTGTTTTCCTTGGGTGCTCATGCTGTAACCTTGTGTGACACTGGTCTCACACACTTCTCCAACACACTGTAAAACTGCGCAAATCTCAAGGAATGAATTCCTTCTGCATGCAAGAGATTTTCTTATAGGAAAATTCTTGCAAGTAATAGTACAATGTCCCTGCCTTTAATCTCAACTGGGCCTTTGTTTGAACTGACATGCATGAGTTATTTATGAGAGAATATTTTGTTATTTGGAGTACACTAGTTTCATGCATGCATGTATTGACTGACTGAACTCACAATCAGTTCCCCAAATTGTTTGGAACTAATATAACTAGACTTAACTCAGTTAACTGAGCTAACTAATTACAACTCAAATACAACCCATCCTTATCTCTTTAATTAAGGGATAACTTCCTCAATCAAAGGGATAACTATTGCATGTCTTCTCAAAGACTTCATGTTTGAATTTCTCCGACTAATTAACTCAAGATGAATTAATTAATTATTTTTCAAACAACTGGTGAGACTAAATTCGAATTTTAATTCTCAATTTTAATTCAAGGACAAATTAAAATTGGAATACATCCTGAAATGCTATCCATAGCAATGCTAATTTTAACATTTTTATTTTTAGCATTTCTTGTTGCTATTTTCAATAGCCTCTACCTATGCTACAACCCAAAACTTAGACTTCTACTGAGAGATATCTCTCATACATCATATCTTATTCCATAATTCAATTAATTGATAATCTATCCTAACTAATTATAACTTAGATTTATTTATACAATCCCATGGTCCGCAGACCATGGGTAGATCTTCTACAATCAAAATTACATTTTCAAAATAAGAGCAGACAACCCTATTACTCTTTAACATCTACGTGCTCCGCGACCACAAAATGTAGAGTCTTTATATTTGGAATACAAAATTGGACCAAAATCTAGGCTTTAAGCCCCAAAACTGCCCTTGGGGGATCCCGCACCCAATAGGCCCCCAACACAAACATCGTGACTCACCCTTGAGTCACTCTACAAGTGCAAAGATCTTAGCGCGAAGACCTCACAGCTTTGTTTGGATTACCGCAACGTCGACATCGCACTGAGCGGCCGCCTGCTAGACTTCTTCCACTCACTATTTGGCGACTACTACTGAACTACTACTCTGGATCTTCTGTTGAGCTACTTGTAGTTTCACAAGATTCCCTTCAATGGAGGCTATGATCATGTAAGCCTCGTTTATCCATGGTTGTAGGTGAACTTTTAAGAGTCCATATTTATTCCAAGAAGCATCCACCTATTCCTTGAGCGCCTTTGCCTCCTGCATCTGTGCAAGCCTTTGTGTAAGGGAAACCATTTGCATGGTCTCTTTTACCTCATCATACCTCTATTGTAGCTCATGCACCTCTGTCTCCATGCGTTATACATTTAGGTCCTCTTGCAGGGTGGTTAGGACCTCGAATGACTGTTCAAATAGCTGCATGCAGTCTGCCACTACACTATCAACCACCACCATTGCTGTTGTAACAACAGTGGCACATTGTTCCCTGAATTCCTGTGGAGTTGAAGGCTGAGCTTTCAACTGTAGTTCTACGATCTGTAGGTTTAGCTCCAGCTGAACCCTGGCCATCTTTGCTTGAGCATTGCACACCCCTGTAGCTAACTTGCGGACACTTGCCTCCATCGGTTCTTCTGCTTGAATGTCCAACTTTGGGACCATCCAAAAGGCTTCCTCTACTACCTGCATAATCTGCTTGTTCTTCTTCACTGCCTCATTGTGCTACAGGCCCAATTGCTCAATGTTGATGCACTGCTCACTCATCACCTGTAGAGTGCGATTCTCCCAGGCCCTGAGTTCCGTAGTGACTCCATCCTATAAGAGGTAGAGCATCTCCCAAGGGAGCACAACCATGTTCAATCCTACCCCTTTCAAACTGCTAACTGTGGGCCTATTGGCCTCTGTCTCTGTAGTATAAAGTGCCCCATCTGGTAGCACTATTTTGTTGGTCACCCTTGTGTGCAACATCTCCTCGGTAGCTAAAGTGCTGATAGTGAGGCTGGTAGACACTGTGCCAGCCTATGGAGTACATATTTGTAACTCCTGTAAGTCTGTATGGAGAGCCCCCAATATCAATTGTTGTTGTTCTACGAACTATTGGAGGGCCTTGGCGGTGACATCCCTCACTGTGTCTTTGATATCATGCAAATCCCCCCCAATGAGGGTGACTGGGTCGAAAGATGTCTTTGATCACTTTGTCTTCTTTCGTGGCACTGACTGCTCTCGCGGTTGCGGATGCTTGAGTTGGGTGGATGTCGCCTGTAGGTCCATGCCACCTTGTTCTGTTTCTATTTCTGCCTCAGTTTCAGTCGAAGGTGACTTCTGTCCTTCACGCTCTTCTTCTCCTATTTTCTGCTGCTTTGCCAATTTCGTGACGTTGCATGCTTCCTAGCCCTTAAATGCTACTTCCTCCTTTTTTCGCTTCTCTGCCAGCTGTGCCATTTGGAGCTTTATCTCTTCCTTCTTGCATTGTGTAGTGGACTTATTCATTTCCACTATGGGGCTTGCTAGAGCGCACCACTCTAGAGACCAAGATTCGAGGACTGGAAAGATCACATCATCTCTCGCCAGGTTCAGTAGTTTATGCGATGTCTTCGGAGGGTCCTTTCGAGCCCTAATAATAACATGGTGGAAATTCTCTTTGAACTCTGCAAATCTCTTCAAACTAGCATATACTATGGGCGACAAGAGCAGCTTGCGATTGATCCCCATCCGAATATTCATCTCCATTAATACCAAAAATATCTTGCTTTCTTTTATCTGCTGCGTGTCCTTGGTCGCCCATAGCGAAGTGTACTTCGCTACCTTTGCAAGGTCTCACACGATCGAAGGGAATTGGCTGTCTTTGGGCAGCTCCCATGCCACTAGTACGATCGACAACAGGAGTCATTCATAGTGAAATGCTTTGCCCTACTCCTGTGTCCATGTCTTCTACGGGTGTTGACATAACACTATTCCACAATTCTTGTAGTGTCTCTGGTAGTTTCTCAAATAGTGAATTCAATTTCAGGGTCTTGAATAGGTCTCGGTTCATGTATAGTTGAGCATGCACCAACTCAGTTCTCAAAATGTCGTGTTTTTTGCTGGACAACCACTTGTAATTTATAAGGCCTTTTGAATTCAAATTCGACCATTCCACCCACATTCGGTCCATTAATGATAGATTGGAGGCTGATTTTCAAGAATCTAACCCATAAATATCACCTTAAATGCTTGCCGCTCACTCCATTTGGCCTCAAACCAACCATCAAATCATGAATAGTGACTTTAATGGTCACTTTCTAGTGGACCTGTGCACTGTCACGGACCCTATGACACTTTGCTGCATCACATAGTCCTTAAATCTCGCAACTCTCCAAACCAAGCAATGTAGTTTATAGTCCTGCGCCTCCTTTCAGCTGCCTGGAGCGCCAAGACTGTGCTGCTATCGGCTAGTCAAATGGTCGGGCCACCTGTGTATGTCTTCAAATGACTGCCATTCACTCTTCCTAAGAAGGGATCTACATTCAACTTAACCAACTAGATCGCGCCATGTTTGGTAATCTCCTGGATAACATAGGGCCCCAGCCAATGCATTCTGAATTTCCTTGGAAATTTATCAAACTTAATATCATACAATAGTACTAAGTCGTTCACCTTAAAGGTGCGCAACTTAATATGTCGGTTGTGCCATGCCATTTTGCACTACTTTTGGACCTACTAGAGAAATCCAGCCAAGAATCTCTCTTCTTCGAGCTTATCCAACTACGCGAGCCTCTGCTTGAGGGCTCCATGATCGGTCATATATGTTAGTGCTCTTATGCGCAGACTATGCATAATGTATTCCATTGGCATCATTGCTTCAACATCGTATACCAGCTTAAAGGGTGTATCTCCTATCAAATTCTTACACGTCATCCGATAAACCCATAATACCTCAGGTATGTGTAGTTCCCAATCACTTCACTGATCATTAGATACCTTGGTCAGTGCGGTCTCTAGTACTTTGTTGAATGCCTCCATTGTCTTGTTAGCCTATGGGTGATAAGGTGTTCTCTTTGGTGATACACTTGAAATTCTTCTGTCAGTGCATTGATCATTTCGTTCAGAAAGTGCATACCCTGATCACTCATCAAAATCTTTGGGAATCCAAATCGCGTGAGTACATGTTCAAATAGAAACTTCGCAGAAGTCATGCTCGTGCAATCCTTCACCGGCTACACTTTGGCCGAACGATTCAAATACTTTGTTGTAGTGATAATGCACCTCGTGCCTATCTTTCCTTGGGGCTGAATAGGTCCTACAAAATCTATTTCCCACTTTTTGAAAGGTTGAAACGTCATTTGTTGATTCAAAGGCATTTCATCCCTCCACGACAACCTACCTGTTCTTTGACATACATCGCACACCTTACAATATGCTTTTGAATCCTAATGAAGGGTTGGCCACCGCAACCCTACACATAGAATGTTTTGTGTAGTTGGTCTTCCTAGGTAGTGTCCTCCTGCAGCACCCCCATGAGTGTCCGCAAGGATGTTGCTTCATTCAAATTCAGGTACATACCTTCGTAGTATTTCATATTTCCCCATTTTGTATAGATGCCCAGCAATGACAGAGAAATTTGCTGCGCACACCACTAATTACTTCTTTTGCTAGACAGAGTATCCTTTTGGTGTAGTTCTTATTGTTAGGAAGTGTATTATGTCTTTGAAATGTCCATCTGCGATGCGCACAACAAAACGTTGCGCATCAGGTAATCCTTCCTCCAAATTAGTAGGTTCCTCCCTAGTCAAAATGCGTGATAGGTGATCTGGTCCCACGTTCAATCGTCTAGGCTTCACAACAACTTCAAAATTGTATTCTTGGAAAAATGAGAGTCATATGCAGATGTGTCCCCCCAGCACAGGCTTATTGACCAAGTACTTTAGCGTGGAGCATAGGTGCACTTGCTCAGGTTGTGGTTGTTCTCCATATCCCTGCATTGATTTGGCCAGATTCGCACATGGATCATTCTACCCATTGTACTTCTATGTTAGTCGCATATTAGGCTTTCCAAATCATGTTTGCATCATTTTCCTACATTTGCACCAATCATAAAAACTCCCCTTGTGCGTACCCAAACATCTTGCGGGCGTAGCACGCAGTGCCCAGTCCAAGGCCTAGAAGTGTTGTTTTTCTGGCACTTCCCTTTCGAATGCATCCAAAAAGATATCTACCTCACTTAGTCCATCGTAAGTAGGTAGATTTCTTACCTTTGATGACACACAACGCAATGACCTAGTCATCATATTGAAATTTAGCGTAGTTACTTTATGTAACTAATTCTTCCAACATTCTATTTCCTTGTCGGAGTCCAAAGTGGTAATCCGCCCATTTGCGGTGGGATTCACCTAGTCTTGGTTTCGCGCTGTTATCTTATAGTTGCAGTGCAGATCCTCATCACTCTCATAATCATGGATCGGCTCTGTTTAGTCCGATCCTTCAGTAGGATCCACGGGTATTATCACGTGCAGTGATTTCTTCTCAAAGATCATTTTTCATTTCTTCAGATTGATTACCTTGTTCATATCAGTAGCCCAGTCAATTCCCAAAAGCACAGGGTAGGGATTGTTGTCATAAAAAATCTCTACTTCAAAATCTGCCAGTTTGATTGCTCCCTTAATATCCATGGTCACTCCTTGCGGCTGCCCCATGGGTATTATTTTACGTTGATTCGTCATCCTTAGCTGAACTAGAGACCATTGCAATGTACGTCTCCCCATTCCCTCCCATGTTTGCTTTGATAGAACATTCGCATCTGATCCGAAATTCAAAATGACTTGATCCATTTTGTATTCTATGATCTACACGGTGAGTCTCATTTCACGCCCCATCCTTGTTTTATGCTTTCCGATCTTGCGGACTATGCACGGTTCACCTGGCGCGGTCCCGACACATCTATTGATAAATTCTTCTAACCCTTTCATAGCCTTACTATTGCGTAATAACTTCATACAGATTTCCAAGAAAGTTGTGAGCATAGATTAGTCCATCTCCAGCTCAGGCTTATCCTTGCTTCCTGAAGTGGAAGCCTCAGTGAAGCTCTTCTTAGCTTCCATGAATGCTTCACGAGCACACTCCAAATCGAACTCGGTCTCTTTCACCAGGGCTTTGCAAACCCATGTACTGTCTTCCAGTTGTTTCCCCTTGTCATCCCTTGTCGCAATTCCACTCTGGAGCGTTATATTTACATTTGGGTCTCCCTCGCATGGCTCATACCTCATCATCTGTAGGTTCTGAGGTGTGGGAGGTAGTAGTGCCCTTTTTTCACGTATCCTTGCTATCAAAGTAGGGCAGTCTTCTGTTTCATGATCAAACAACATGCAATACTTGCACGACGGGTGTGTTGGATTAGTGAAATCGTAGGCATAGTGTCTTGGCCCTCTGTAATTGTAGCAAATAAACTATTCGCAGCCTCTACCAGGTCCTCCTCGGCCTTGGCCTTGTCCACACCCCTAAAATCCTATTCGCGCCCTTGAAATCCTGTCTGCACCATCCCTACATTCTGGTCAAGGGGTCGTGTTTCGGCGTGAACCCTATAGGTGGGAGTTCTTTCAATCATCAATTCATAGCTCCTGTAGGTATGCTCATCATTTCCTACCGATATGAAAAATTTGCAGAACAATTGTTGCGACACTTGCACATACTTCTGTAGCAAGTGATAGTTATCCATGGCATGTTTTCAGCTACTTGACAGATAGTGCACAATAAAGTAGGCACCACGCTAGGTCCTACTTGAGCTTATGGCCTTAAAGGCATCGGTCCTCCTCCTACAAGGTAATTTTTAAAAATTGGCCATTGGTCTTTGTCATGACCCTAACTCTTGCATTTCAAACACCATACTCCCTACACACCTCTAGCTGAACCGTCCTATCCTGCTTCAAGCTTTGCATCTCAAGGCACAGATTTTGTAACTGCGCATGGATCTATTGAACTCTTAGATTAGGATCTTGCATCAGAGTCTCATGTAGTCTCATGGAAATCTCCAAGGCCTTTGCCTGAGTTTTTAGCTTCTGCTGCAATAACGCACTCCTTAATTGGGGTAGTAGCGAAGCCACAAACCACTGGCGATGTTGTCCATCTGTCAAATTCATATTGGCTTCATGGATTTGACACTTCAATATTTGATCCAATTTTGAGGGTGTCTCACTTGGTTGCATCGTGATTTCTTTGAATCCCACAATCGACTGCGACTCGAACTTAGGCTTGCTAAATTCCCTATTTAGTGCTGTTTGGATGTCCACTACTCTCACATTCGAGTTATTGTACTCCGGGTCAGTGAGTGATCCTACAGAGCGCTAACCAGTGTCACTTTCTTTATATGGTCATCTGTAACACCTTGAGCTTCCCATACAACCCTTACAACGAACTATAATTGGTCTAGATCCTCATTTCCCAAAACTTTGAACAAAGGCAACTTCACTATGTTTGCCATACTGAATCGCGATGGTGGTGGAGGTGGTACAGGTGAAGTTGGAGGTGATGGCAATGAAGATGGAGGTGGTGTGGGAAGAGGTGGTATTCACAGAAACCTTTGTCTTCTCAAATAAATAGTACTTCATGTAGAGACTTTTTCTATCCCTTCTTCATACCCTCGCGCAGGTGAAATCAAGGGGCTATACTCTAGACCCTTATTTCCTTCGTTTTTGTAACTTTTTCCACTTCGCATGGTCCCAAACATCAACGTAGTTACATAACCGATTTTCACACAACAACGTTTTAATCCAAGTATTCAAATATTTCACGTACTTACCTTGCATTCCTTTGAAGAATCATCGCTCTGTGTCGCTATAACTGATTGAGGTATCGACCGCGAATTCAAGAAATCCTCCTATGATGCGACTGAGCCAATGATTGACAATGCATGCAATCTTATCCCCTGATACTTCCGACCTTCGCACTAGCTACAGGGTCCACACAATAGGATCGTCAAGTTTCCACCTTCCTTGGCTATCTTCTAGCTTTGCAATCCACTCGTATAGCTCAGTAGGAAAGGATGCGAAAAAGATTTTTGTGGATCTCCGTATATAGGTATTGGTCCAACCATTATTCTTTTGACAGTCACGAGTTTCTATTATCCTACATCGCGAATTCGTGAATCCTTCTATCCAACCAGCCTTTGATTTCTTTCTTAGGTGGATTCCAGTGATACGAGATCACACATCTTTATGTAGATTCCAGTCCCGACAACGGAACCATTTGTTGGCTTGTGGGGGCCTGACCCAAGTTCAACATTAGTTAGCCAAACAAATCCATACACTACTGGCCCTTTTTGCATCAGCCCATAGAGCGCGGACTTAAGTCTCACCCGAAGCAGTATGGGGAGATGCTGGAGCCAATTTTCTGCACGCTTGAGATGGCGTGATGTCATTTTATTCCTACTATACCTTCCTTCATGTAGGTTTCTTAACCCTTTGTTTCACCCTATAGTACCTTCGCGAAAGGGTACAATCATCTTCTACGCAGCCCTAACCAGGGGCTGAAATCCTTTCGCACTACTAAGGTAGCGAACTATGATAACTTCCTAAATAGGCTAAGTGTTTTATTATCAAATATTAGTTTGCTTCGCGTAAGCAGATGTTCCTACTTGCAGTCACTTATCCAACACAATTACATATATTCGTGCATCATATAAGCATTATAAGTGAAATTTATACCCAATATAACAGATGCATAAACATGAAATAAAGACATAGAAATTGTAGAATACTTCTCTTTATTGATAATTCTGAATGATTACAGACTCGATCCGCCTTGCGCACTCAGCTGTAGGGGTCTGTGCACTCAGATACAGACTTCTAGGCCTCTGTGCAGCCAGCTACAGAGCCTCTACCTAAACTATGATCCAAAACATAGACTTCCACTCAAAACTATCTCTCATACATCATATCTTATTCCATAATTCAATTAATTGATAATATCCCCTAATTACTTAGAGCTTAGCTGTATTTATACAATCCCATGGTCTGCGGACCATGGGTAGATCTTCTACAGCCGATATTACATTTTCAAAATAAGGGTGGACAACCCTATGAATCTTTAACATCTACATGCTCCGTAACCACAAAATGTGGAGTCTTTATATTTGGATTACAAAATTGGACCAAAATCTGGGCTTTAAACCCCAAAAATGTCCTTAGGGAATGCCATGCCCAACAACTAGTCATGGTATACGCGCTCCAAAAGTTCAGGCACTATTTGCTAGGTGGACATTTTAAGATGTATATAGATCATTCTGAATTGAAATACTTGGTCAATAAGCCTGTGTTGGGGGGGAAGATCTGTAGATGGTTGTTGTTGTTCCAGGAGTATGACTTTGAAGTTATTGTGAAGCCAAGACGACCGAATGCGGGATCTGATCATCTGTCGTGCATTGAGATGAGAGAGGAACCTAATAACTTGGAGGAGGGGCTACTTGACGTGAAGCTCTTTGCAGTGCGCATCGTGAACAATCACTTTGAGGATATAATACATTTCCTAACAACGGGAATTGCTCCAGAAGGGTATACAAGCCAGTAGAAGGAGTTAGTAGTGCACGCAGTAGACTTCTCTATCATTGTAGGGAACTTGTATAAAGTTGGGTTGGACAAAATCTTGTGACATTATGTACCTGACTTTGAACGAACCAGGATTCTTGCAAGGGGTCATGGAGGAGCCATAGGAGGACATTATGTGGGAAAATAAATAGCGTAGAAGGTTCTATGTGTTGGGTTGTGGTGGCCAACTCTACATAAGGATGCGAGAGCATATTGTAGGGCCTGTGATGCACGTCAAAGGATTAGCAGGTCATCGTGGAGGGATGAAATTCCTTTGGCGCCACGGGTGACGTTACAACCATTCAAGAAATGGGCAATTGACTTTGTGGGTCCAATTCAACCTCCATGAAAGAAGACACATGCGCAGTACATCATCACCGTGACTGAGTACTTGACTAGGTGGGCGGAGGCACAACTTGCGAAGGACTATACAAGCATGACAATAGCAAAGTTTATTTTTGAATACTTATTGACAAGATTTTTCTGTCCAAAGATCTTGATGAGAGATCGCGGTACACACTTTCTAAATGAAACAATCAACCCATTGAGAGAATAACTTCGGGTGTATCATTAGAATAGCACGCCTTATCACCCGCAGGCCAATGGGATGGTGGAAGAATTCAATAACATACTAGAGAATGCACTGATGAAGGTTTGAAATGCTCAGAGAAGTGACTGGGATGTGTGGGTACCAGCAGTGCTATGGGCCTAGAGAACGAGTTGCAAGAAGTTGACTGGACAAACGCCTTTCAAACTTGTATGGCGTAGAAGCTGTGATGCCAATGGAATACATTGTACCTAGTCTGCGCATAGCAGCACTCACAGGAATGGAGGACTGTGGAGCCCTGGGAGAGATGCTCTTGCAACTAGCAAAGCTTGAGGAGGACTAATTTCTAGTTGGATTTCATTGCCAAGTTCAGAAGGATCACGAAAAGGCATGGCACAATAAGCACATCAAACTGTGCACCTTCAAGGTAAATGATTTAGTCTTATTATATGACAGTAAATTTGATAAATTTCTAGGGAAATTTAGAATGCACTAGCTAGGGCCATATGTTATCAAGGAGATTACGAATGGTGGAACAGTTCAGTTGGTCAAATTGAATGGAGAACCCTTCCCTAAGAAGGTGAATGGAAGCCGATTGATGTCATACATCGGTGATCTAGCTAGGTGAATAAATGAGGGAAGCACAGTCTTAATGCTCCAGGCAGCTGAAAAAAAGCGTGGGACTATAAACTACACTGCTTGGTTTGGAGGGCTGAGTGATCGGGGAACTGTGCGGAGTGAAGATATGTCACAATGCCCATAGAAGCATGTAGAGGGTTGCGCTACCAAGGAAGAAACCACTGAGAGTAGTCAGAAAATGACCATTACAGTCATTGTTCATGATTTGGCAATGAAAAACAACCAAATGGAGTTGCGGAGGGGGGGGGGGTGACTTTTAAGTTGGATTTTATGGACCAGATCTCTAAAAATCTACTGCCAGTCTAGCATTAATGAACCGATTTTGGGTGGAATGGTTGGATTTGAATTTGGAAGTTCCTATAAATTACATGTGCCTTCCCAATGAAAAACACTTGGAATTTTGATAATTGAGTTGTTGAGCTCTCAGATGCACATCAACGGAGAAACCTTCGAGATTTTGCTAGCAAGTTCTATGTTTGATAAATTGCGACAGAAAAATCAGGAGTTATTATGTAGCATTATGTCGACACCCAATAAATCTATAAGCACGGAAGTAGTAACAACTGAGGGAGATGTCTTAGAGGTGGCTATGGCAGTAGAAGGAGCTGCCCTGGAGGGTGCACCTGTAGAGATACCAGTTGAAGTACCAAAGTCTCCATGAACACCTAGGCCAAGGCCTACCCCGACCACGGAGGCTCCCAAGATCAAGAAGGGCAAGCAGGCCACACCATCACAGCAGGTGTGTGCATCTCCCATGAAACACCCCCAGAAGGTTAAGCCCACTACATAGGAAATGGTCAAGATGATTAACCTAGAGCAAAAATAAGAGGAGTTTGAGTATATCCAAATGGATGATGAGGATGTTGGGATGGAAACAGAGGATGTCAAAATTGTGGGGTCTGAGCCCATCACTAAGCTGCCTGAGTACGTTCTTTTGTGCAAGGTCAAGACCAAGGTGCCCAAAGACATTGACGAGGGTAAGGTCACTCTACATACACCCCTCTTGCTGGACCAAATTGTGTTTGAAGGACCATACTTGGGGTGTGTCCCCCTTTTGAAATTAGAAGACTGGGATTTAGTAGTCACAGAGTGGTTTCCTCACCTAGCAATAGATCAAGTTATGCATTGTGTGTTCGACAAAACCACTGGAGTAACTGCGGAAGTGGCTGAGAGGCGTGGATAAGGCATGAATTCTCAATCTGTTATGGGTGTCGAATTATAATAGCATGCCCATCACAATGGTGGTAATCAAGAAACTACTGTGCTTGGTGCATGATGGGTGTTTGTGGCTGGAAGAGCTAATACCCATCATTGATAGACTAATCAATAGGATCACACGACTACCATACACAGGGGAAAATCTAGCCATGGCATTTAGCAGAAAGGCTGGTGAACATGTCCTCACAGAGGCCATGAAGGAAAAGCTCAAGTTAGTGAAGAAGCTGCGCAACTATGCCATTTCGAGCATCTATGACCCTGTGGTCAAAGTAGCCACACAACTCCTAGCAGGGAAGGTCATGCAGAAGTGTCACACGGATGAAGTGCCGAAACCAATTATAGCTTTGGCAGGCCCAATTCATGGAGGGAATTCAATTTAATTCAGCGTGCTACCTCTGTGGTGAGTTCCTCACAAACTACCGTGAGGTGTAGGATCTTGGCAAGACATTTCAATATACATGGATCTTTCTGTCCATAGTGCTGGTAGCAGGGAAACTACTTCGCGCCAGACCTACCAGAGGCTGTGAAGCACACTTCACTGTGGGAAACAAAGGATCCTCAAAGGATAAAAGACAACAAAATATTTTGGACCTTAATGGAGATGAACGTGCGCATGGCCATTAACCGCAAGCCGTGGTTGTCACCTACTAATTTTGAAAGATTGTAGGAGTACGAGGAATTCAAGGCTGATTTCCACCACGTCTCAATAAGGGTGTGGAAGGACCCCAAGCAAAAGTGGCAGAACTTTCCCTACTTGGTGACAACTGACACGATGAAAGTGGTCCTTAACAGATGGCTGGTAGAATGGCGCACTACCTCGAAATTGGCTGCGGGATCTAGTAAGACCACCACACAACGAAAGAAGGAAGAAGCCAAGCTGAAGATGGAGCAGCTGGCTGTAAAACAGAGAAAGGAGGCTGATGCTAAGGCTAAGGTAGAGCGTGCTACCACGTAGGAGATAAGTAGATAGGTAGGAGGAGAGGAGCATGGCTATGATAAAGAGAAATCATCCTCATTAGAGACAGAGGAAGAAGTGGACGAACAAAAAAAGCAGGGAGGAGCGGACCCAGAAGCAACTCCGTTCCATATCAACCCCACCCTGGGTCCAAAAAAGATAGGGCCATGGAAGAAGTCTAAAGCGAGCAAGACGTATTTGGATCTGATCACCCTAATAGATGAGGATTTGAATGATATAGGGGACATGGTGTGTGATGCACAGTTCAAGCAGTAGTGGTAGGCATTGGGCACTATTCAAATGGGTCTGCGCAAGTTGGAGATCCACGCCTCACACATGCAAACCAACGTGGCACCGACTACTGTGGCCATTGGCACCTCAAAAGCTACAAAGATGCTATGTACTAGGGACCCTCAAGCCACAGTGCTTCCAGACGGAACATTGACGAAAGCCACTGACGCTGATAGACCCACTGTCAGTTCCCTCAAGGGTGTGGGACTTAATCTGGTAGTGCTTCCTAGCGAAGTGCTTTACATTTTGCAAGACGGTGTGATCACCGAACTTCGGGCCTGTGATCACCACGCTTTGCAGGTGATCAACAAGAAACAGGTCAATAATGCTTAGATGGATGTACAACGCGACTTTGCCATCAATCTTGTGACCAAACTCACAAATAAGAATCAATGCCTCACTAAGGTTGTGGATGAAGCATGTTGGATTGTACTAGAGATGGACATCCCCAAGGATGAGCTAGTTGATGTATGGGTTCAAAAACTCACTACGGAAGTGCGCGACACATGCATAGAGTTGTCCAAGTTTTAGTTGGAGCTGAATCTCAAGATTGCAGATTTTTCATTGAAGGCCTAGACTTAAAATTTTTCGGAAGTTAGTGAGGAGCACGCAACTACTTTGGTAGATGCAGTAGCAATGGTGGCAAGCATAGTGACGGACTGCATGACACTTTTTGAGAAATCGCTCGAGGTCCTCACTAGCCTACAAGAGGACACCAATGTACAGAGGATGGAGACAGAAGTGAAGGAACTACAACAACACTATGACGAGGTTAAGGCAAGAATGCAAACTATTGCCATCACGCAGAGGCTCGCGAAGATGTAGGAGGCCAAGGCATTGAAGGAACAGGTAGATGCAATTCAGCAGAAGGAGGTAGTACTGGAGGCTAGATTGGGGTCTTGGCTAGGGGAAACCTATGTAATCACTACCTCCATTGAAGGGAAGTTGGATAGTTTACAAGAAACTAAAAAAACGCTATAGGTTGATAGCGCAGGGCCAGTGACAGAACAATTGGTCGAGGAGCTGAAGTAGGTGGCAACAAAGTGCGCAGCCGAGGTAATAGTTGTCAAGGTTGAGATGGGAGGTCTTCACGACAAGATCTCTATGCCAGCCAAGTGACTTGAGGGCATGTCACCATGTTTGTGTTGGGGGCCTGTTCGGAACGGGTCCCTTGGAGGTCAATTTTGGGGTTAAACACCCAAGTTTTGGGGCAAAATGCCCAAATTTCCTGTAAAGAAATGTAAAGTCTCCACATTTTTTGGTCACGGAGCATAAAGATGTATAAAGTTAAATGGTTTTTCTACCCTTAGTCTAGATAAGTTGTGTCAGTTTTGGAGATCTACCCATGGTCTGCGAACCATGGAATTGTATAAAAAGGAAAGTCTTAGAAGATCTAAGAAGACAATAGAGTAAGTGATTTAGAATTCATGAGTCATTGGTAAGTTTGGGTGAGCTAAGAGTGAGAGTCTTAGTGTAGGAAGCGGCTATGAACTTGAGTGTGCAGAGGCCTAGGGTGGAATTCTGCAGCTGAGTGCGCAAAGGCCTAGGGTGGAAGTTCGCAGCTGAGTGCGTGGACCCCTGCAGCTATGTGCGCAGGGCAGATAGAGTCTATACTATGAACTTGAATCTTAAATAAAGATAAGTACTATGGAATCACTGTGTTTTCTATCTCTTATTATTGCATGTGATTATGATATGTTAAGTTTTGGGTTTATATTATAATGTCAAATTGATGCCCGAATGTATCTATTTATCTATGTTATTTGAATGCAAGTAATAATGTATGTTTCTTCGAGGGTAATTTTAATTGCATGATAAAGTTGGCTAACCACTAAGATAATTATGGAAACAAGACAGTAACATAGTCATAGAGGCGTGTAAGTGCCTCAATCATTTTTTAGGGTTGCACGAAGGACAGTCAAATACCTTCGCAGAGGATCTGAAAGGCGGAAGATGAAATACATCGGGCTTATCGATTTGAACGAAGGTAGGGATTAAGACATCACAACCATCTTAGGGTGCAGAAACTTGGTTCCTTCATCCCCCCATACTACTTCGAGTGAGTGTTGAGGGACAAAGTCCCCTAGGGTCTTGGGTCAATACCCTAGTAGAGCAGGGGTTAGCTACAAAGAAAAACAAGCATTCCACACAACCATGATACTAATATAAACAAACTACACGAAGAGAGGTGCACCTGGGGGTCCTTCCTTTGGGTAGATCCAGCCAGGGTCCAAACTCTCTTGGAGTTCCTTTTGATCCTTCAACCTGCAAAACAATCAATTCAAGGAAGCATAGCAGTATATGGACCAAGCATCATAAGGAAATCAACTTCATAACATATTGAAAGGTAGTTAGTTATACAATTGAAACAACTATTCATATGTAAATCATAACATTGATATCATAAGCATGAAGAAGATTAATATCAGGAACAAGACAAGTGTTTTTTTTTTTATTATAGATAACTAAAATACAGAAAGCAATGATTTCACTTGAGTCTTCCTTTCGCAGGCTCCAAGCAGAACCGTCCTCTGGATTCATCAATCAACAAGCTCCTTCCATGACTCACTCGAGGATATCTCCTCCTTAGGCCTTCCCATTGAAGACTTTTTATACTTCTCCCAAAGTAGTTTTTTAGTTGGGAATTCGTTGGGAATAGTTGGGCCATGGGCACTAATAGGTAATCAACAAGTAAAACCCATGATCTCCACCTGAAATTAAGGAGATTTTATTTTTTTAAGTGTTTTAAGACATATACGCGGGTTGGGTATACACAGGCCTGCGTGCACACGCGTTTAGCTCAAGGAAATGTCACGTATATGGAGTAAAACATTGTTTTTTAAGTATTTGGACCAGGTCTGGAAGGAAGGGTTTCCCTAGGCCATGAGTGCAACATCACAAACATCAAGAGTAAGATTTGGAGCTATAACAATGAGACTTCTGTCCGTGCTCCATGGACTGATGCCGAAAGGGCCAGTGGTGTAGCGATTTGCTTGGCTGCCTAATTGATGGGCCTCTAAATTAGACATAAATTAAGGCACATGCCTCTAATTTAAAACATAAATTAAGGCATATGACCATCCTTCAGCACATTAAACCTCTGTTTTTGCATTAGATAATTTATTTTTAACTTTAATATATTTATTAGGAAGGTTTATGAATAATTGAATATTTGTGTCTAATATTATTTATTTTGTGTGGAATATTCTGAGAATATTGGGCAGATTATGAAGAGTTGGAGGAGGATATAATTTAAGGACTTTTCCCCTACTACCGGACAATCAACAATAAATAATAAGTCAACAAGATATTATGGAATTATGGCACAAATTGTCGAACTCCAGTGATTGAGAAAAACTAGGAATGTGTTCCAATAATCAAAGGATTTCAGTGGGAAAAGCTTCCTCCATCAATGGGGAATGATTATTAATCATTTTTTATAAGTACCAAGTTGAATTTTCCTCTAGGGAATGAATGAGAAAATCTAGGAATGTGTTCCCTGCCATTTAATGCAAATTCCTAGTATTGGGGACTAGATCCACTAATCAAGGGATTTTGGTGGGGAAAGCTTCCTCCATTCATAGGGAATGAGTCCTAATCATTTTGTATAAGTACCAAGTCAAATTTTCTTCTAGGGGGAGATTTTCATTAGTGTTATTGCGGATAGAGCTTGTATTTTTGCAGCTCCATTGTATTTTCTTACAGGGATGTAATTCTTTTGATGAAAATAATGAAGATTGGTGTCATGTTCAACTTCTAAATCTTGTTTTCCTCCATAGTTCTATGATTTTCGTTGGGCTTGGCCATCCTAGGAGCCTTAGAGCCCTTTTGTATAATTTTCTCTCCTTCTTTTCATTGCTTATTCACATGCATCTCTAGTTTTTATTTATTTTTATTTCTGCATTTAGTATTAACGATTTCTTGTTGTGGGATTGAGTTAAATGATTGATGTAAGTTCTTTTGCAGGATGAAAAGCATTAATTAATCCTTGGAAAAGCTTTGGAAGTTCATAATAATCTTTGAGTTGTTGTGATTAGTCTTCTCATTCCCAAATCTAGATTGTTGGACCTCCTTTTTAGCAAAAAACAATAAATTTCTTCTATTTTTTAGAGCATGCTAATGAGCTTCAATTGACTTGACTCCATTTGAAATAGATCAAAAAAACATTCTAGTTCATAAAAAAAAATTACCCCATTTCATTTTCACTTGATTTGGTTAGACATTTTTTAGATTTACTAGCTCACTAGTTCTCAAATTTCTAAATTTTCGAATAATAATGTTTTTATTTTTTATTTTTTATTTTTGCATGGGTTAACATAGGTATTTTTGAGGGATTCCACTTGGAATAGGGACCTAAGACATCCTAGTTAATAATAAAATTTGTCCCATCCAATTTGGATTTGATTTGCTTGGACATTAAACCCTTACCAATTTCATCATTTCACAAGGAAACTTCTCCAAGCTTTTTTAGCGAATCCATCCATCTCTCGACTTTGGCTTTGAGTTCCGAGTGATCCTAGGAATTTTCCCACTCCATTCCATCCATCACACACCTTTCCTAAGCCTCCCATCACCTCCAACACCTCACATTTTTCTCTTGGCTCTATCTTGTAGGTTTTCTGCAATTCTTACATGATCATCCTTTAGGTTTCTAGTACATCCTATAGGTTTTCCTGAAATGGCCTGTTAGGAAGCTAATTGATGGAAAACCTCTAGGAAGTCACCAAAAGCCTCCCAAGGGTATTCCACACCATCCAACCATCTCCTAACCCCTCCATCCAACTTTCAACATCCTTAAATTCACTTGCCACATCACCAAAGGAGAATAGTTTGCATACTTGATTTTACATGAAAAGACAAAAAGACAAAAATAGATTTATTTCAGTCCCTTTACTTGCACATTAGTGATGTTTGATGATTCTTACTTCCATGCTTAGATAGTAGCATTTGGTTTATGATAATTTAGCATTATTGCAAAGCATATCTTCTTGGTGGTTAGTTAGAAAATGGTGTGTTTTAGCATTTGATTTCAATTTCTTTCCTTGTACTTTCTTTCTTGTAATATGTTAAGGTTCCATTTCGAACATTTCCTTTTCTGCAATTAGTTTAGGATTTGAATTCAGTACATGCACTCAATTACATCATGACAACAAAGGAATGACACATTGTATGTCGTACATATAGTGCTGATACCTCTTAAATTTGTACGAACCTTGGGTTGATAAATAAAGTTGGAAGCCTTGGGAGTTGCAACATTCTTGTTGCAATACTGAGATGCATGACTTTTTGGCGTCGTTATCAGGGAGGTGTCAAATTATGCATTTTTTTCTTCCGTAGTTGATTAACTTATTTTTACTTTTTTACAAGAACCAAAAAATATTTGCATTAGGCATATTTAATTTCAAAAGTAGAAAATTGCATTGGATTATAGTTTTCATCCAATCATAAAAACAAAAACAAAAAAATTCTCCAACACCAACCCACCCCCCATTTTATCACATGGCGTGGTAAGAGCCATATCACCATCCACTTTTGCATGTAGAAGAGGAAGAAGAAATGATAAAGAATGTAGAAGAAATGGATGGAGATGATGGCAATGAGGAAGATCCTCTCGAATTTTCCATTCAAGACACTGATGGTAGTGTGCACATGAAGAACATCCCTCCATTTTTTGTTCCAAAATTTCATGGTCTAAGGTTAGAGGATCCAGAAACCTTTCTCTTTGAATTTGAGATTGTTTGTAGATCTTATGGTTACCTATTAAAAACTCAAAAACTGAGATTGTTTCCAGCAACATTGAAGGATAGAGCTCTTAAATGGTTCATGAGTTTAGGGACTAATTCAATAAGATCATGGAATTATATGCAAAAGGTATTTATAGAAAAATATAAATATCGTGATCTTAAAGAAGGAATTTTTAGAATGAATCAAAGAGAAGATGAGAGTATAGAGGATCTAATAGAGAGGTTCATGTATAATGTTAAGAGGGGAAAACAAAATCATTTAGGATTCGACACACTAAAATCCCTCTTACTTAGAACAATTAGGGATGAGTGGATTGATCTCATTAATCTCATGAGTAGAGGTGATGTATATCAATTATCATTTGGGGAAATTTGTGAAACATGCAAACACATATCAAGATGAAAAGCAAGAGTAGGTAAATCAGCAACAAGATTGGTAAGTCAAGCTAAACTTGGAAATTTGTTTGATGATTTTAAAATAGAAATTCTTAGCAATCTAACAAAACAAGTAGAAATGTTAAGAATGCAAGATGAAGGAAAAGAAAATGCTGATTTCTTTTTTTTTTAGAATAACATGATGTTAAACATTGTCCATCATTACCAAGGTTGAAGGAAGTTTACCAAGAGGACAATGGAGTAAGTCAATTGCCAATGCAGCTATGTTATGTAGCTCCAAGAGAACCATGGTAGGCTAACCAGCCAGATATGATGCAAGAGTCTAATTCGTAATTTCAAGGCTATGCATATCCACTTCAAAGTAATTGGAACACAGCTATTCCTTGGCAACATTGGCCGTCTCAACCCCAAAAAAAATATTGGAAACAAGGTTGGCAAGGAACTTATGGGAGCCATCCACAATATCCTCAATATTTTTCTCAATGTTTTCCTCAATATCCTCCATAACCAACTTCATGTTATCCCTACCATTCATATCCACCACAACCACAACCCCAACCACATCCATCTCAAATATCCACTCCCACTCAACTACCTATACCACCATTTCCAAACCCACACATTAAAGTAGCTCAGCCCACTTACAATGTTGCAGTACAACACTTCCAAATATCTCCTCTTGAGATCAATGGTATTCACCATACCTCAGGAAGAGTATTGCAAAAAAGATATAATATTGATATTATTGAAGGACCACATCTAGAAGAAGAAGATTCAAATGAGAATACCAAAGGATCATGGGCTGCATTCAATGAAGAGTAGACAGCAAAATCAGAGATCGAGAAATATCCCTCATGGCTACCATCAAATCCTCCATGTGGTCAAGAGAACAATCAACAAAAAGAGGAATATTTGAAGGTCATGGAAGAAGAAGACATCCAAGATGATCCAAATCAGCAAGTGGACCACGGGCACCATAACTATATTGAAATATGGTTCTAGATAGTCATTAAGTTGCAACAATACCCTCTTCTTCAAATGTGCTTGATAATCAAAGTCAACTCATTTGATATCTCAAATCCAGGTACATGTCAAAGCATACATTTCAAGCCTCCACATCATTTTGTATGTCATTTTGATGTGCACGTGGCTCCATTGGAAGTATTCTTATACTTGAAAGTGATTTTGTTTTTCAAGTAGGGTAGGGTAGAAGAGAAAAAAAATCTAAGGTGAAAACCTCCTTGGATGCGCTTCAGATTGGCTCATTGATTGAAAACCTCCATGAGGCAGTCAATGGGTTGGAAAAAAGAAAAAAGAGAAAAAAAAGATCCTAAGTGAAAACCTCATTGAGGTGGCTAGAAGTCTTAGGAGAAAAAAAAAGAGAACCAAAAAACTAATAAAATAATCCTTGCTCCATGCATGCATGTACTCTCCAACATCTAGAAGCAACAAGAACAAGTTGGTACCAAAAGGAAAATTGGTCAAGCCTAGTCAAAAGAATGTCAAATTGTGACTTTCTCCTACTTCGCTCAAATGCTCCAATAGGCCAAGGCCATGCCAATCCATAACCCTCATCTATTTCCACCATCCATCCATCATTCTCAAGCTTCTACCATTCAATTTTCTTGTTGTCCTAAAAAACTACATGATGCTCTATTTTACTACAGGATACAAAAATACAAAGAGCAGAAATTTGTTTTTGTAATAATTTGAAAACTGTGCATCCATTCACCAAGTTGTTTCAGAGGGATATGCATATGGATGATGGTAACGTGATCAAGCAATTTCAACAAATTCTAGTGCACGATTTCCAAGAAATCGACCTCCATCACCTTCAACGATTTTTGCATTTTCTCAATATTTGTGCATCCATTTGAAAAGTTGTTTTATGGGAGATGCATATGGATGATGGTAACATGCCCAAGCCATTTCAACAAATTTTAGTGCACGGTTTCCAAGAAATTGACCTCCATCACCTTTAGCCATTTTTAGTTTTTCTTGAGATCCGTGCAACCATTGACCAAAATTTGTCTATGGGGAGGTGCATAATGATGATGACAACGTGCTTAAAATGTTTCAGCTCAATCCAATCTACCATTTTGGAGATATGGAAAAAACAAATCGCTGTCTTATAAACCTACATGATATAGGAACAAAAACTACAGGATTGGCAGTGAGCAGTTTTAAAGGAGATCCAGAGGTCAAAGAATCTCCTCCAGAGCTTAGAATCAACATTAGGATCATCGGCATCACCATCCAACACCTGCACATCAACATCAACTCAGTAGCAGCATGCATGTCTCTCCAACAACCATCAGGTAGGTATAGGTATGCAATATTCTTGACCTCTTCTCGTGAGCATATTATAATTAGAAATTTGTTGTCAATGCATGAGAGATGAGGTTTTATAAACTAAGGATTGGTTAGCAGTCTCAACCACCTTTTATTAGTTAATTACAACTCACTCCTTCACTCATGTAATGTTAAAAAGTCAAATAATGAAGGGTGATGATTTCAAGGAATGAGAACAACAGTTAAAAGAATAATTTTTTGCAAAGACCAAGGTCACCACAAAACTCCAAGCCCTCCATCCACTTCATATTCACTATCTATTCATCATTCATCCATCCCATTTCATTCTTGAAAAAAAAAACAAAGAGCGAATACTCCCCATTTTCATGAAATTTCCATTTGCAGGTCAGTAAGAAGGAAGGTCAAAGAGCAAAGGAGGATCACAAAGAGACCCTGTCACCCATATTTTTATTTTACCACTCAATACCATTCATTCCTCCACCATTTATGTCATTTTTTCCATTCCTTTACTTCAGTTTACAAAGGGATTGTGTTTTCTACAAGATGATCATGTAGGAATTACAGTGACCCAAAAATCCTACAGGAGGTAGCTCTAAGGAAAATCAATGGTAGAACAAGGTAGCAGAATCTTGATAAGGGTGTGGAAGACCTTGCCAAACTAAAAAAACAATCAAGAACCATCTTGAACAAGGGGAAGAAGGCAAATTAATAGTCTCAAGAAACAAGGATTTTTCATTGCATAAATATGTTTTTTTATTGTCCTTACAGAGCTTACAACCAAGATTCTTAATGCACAAGAGAGAGGCCACCGAGGCTATGGATGAGACACAATTAGGTCACTAAGTTGTTCAGAGGATTAGCAACACTTTCAGCACGGGGGTATGATAGGCCTCTAAATTAGACATAAATTAAGGCATATGCCTCTAATTTAAAACATAAAATAAGGCCTATGACCATCCTTTAGCACATTAAACCTCCTTTTTTGCATTAGATAATTTATTTTTAACTTTAATATATTCACTAGGAAGTTTTATGAATAATTGAATATTTGTGCCTAATATTATTTATTTTTTGTGGAATATTATGAGAATATTGGGCAGATTATGAAGAGTTGGAGGAGGAGATAATTTAGGGACTTGTTCCCTACTACTAGAGGATCAATAATAAATAATAATTCAACAATATATTATGGAATTATGGCAGAAATTGTGGATCTCCAATGATTGAGAAAATATAGGAATGTGTTCCACTAATCAAGGGAGCAGATCGACCAATCAAGGGAGCAGATCCACTAATCAAGGGATTTCGGTAGGGAAAGTTTCCTCCATCCATGGGGAATTATTATTAATCATTTTATATAAGTATGAAGTCGAATTTGCCTCTACGGAATGATTGAGAAAATCTAGGAATGTATTCCTTGCCATTTAATGCAAATTCTTAGTATTGAGGACTAGATCTACTAATCAAGGGATTTTGGTGGGTAAGGCTTCCTCAATTCATGGGGAATGATTCCTAACAATTTTGTATAAGTACCAAGTCGATTTTTTCTCTAGGGGGAGATTTTCATTAGTGTTATTGTGGAGAGAGCTTGTATTTTTGCAGCTCCATTGTATTTTCTTGTAGGGATGTAACTCTTTTGATGAAAATAATGAAGATTGGTGTCATGTTCAGCTTCTAAATCTTTTTCTCCTCCACAGGTCTCTGAGTTTCCTTGGGCTTGGAAATCCGAAGAGCCTCAAATCCATTTTTTATAATTTTCTTTCCTTCTTTTCATTTCTTATTCACATGAATCTCTAGTTTTTATTTCTTTCTATTTCTGCATTTAGCATTAATGATTTCTTGTTGTGTGATTGAGTTAAATGGTTGATGTAAGTTATTTTGTAGGATGAAAATCACTATTTCATCCTTGGAAAATATTTGGAAGTTCATAATAATAATTGAGTTGCTTGGATTTAATCTTCTCATTCCCAGATCTATATTGATGGACCTATTTTTTAGCAAAGCGTTGTAAATTTATGATATTTTTTAGAGCATTCTAAAGAGCTTCAATCAACTTGATTCCACTTTCATTAGATCACAAAAACATTATAGTTCATAAAAAAACTACCCCATTGCATTTGCACTTGATTTGGTTAGGAATTGTTTAGATTTACTAGCTCACTAGTTCTCAAATTTCTAGATTTTCGACTAGTAGTGTTTTTTTATTTTTTGCATGGGTTAACAGGTCTTTTTGAGTGATTCCAATTGGAATAGGGACCAGAGACATCCTAGTTAATAACAAAAATTTTCCCATCCAATTTGGATTTGATTTTCTTGGTCATTAAACCCTTACCAATTTCACCATTTCACAAGGAAACTTCTCCAAGCTTTTTGAGCGAATCCATCCATCTCCCAACTTTGGTTTTGAGTTTTGAGTGATCCTAGGAATTTTCCCATGCCATTCAACCCATCACACACCTTTCCTAAGCCTCCCATCACCTCCAACATCTCACATTTTTATCTCGACTCTATTCTGTAGGTTTCTTGTAATTCCTACAGGATCATCCTGTAGGTTTCTAGTATATCCTATAGGTTTTCCTAAAACGGCCTGTTTTGAGGCCGAATTGATGGAAAACCTCTAGGAAGTCACCAAAGTCCTCCCAAGGGTCTTCCACACCATCCAGCCATCTCCTAACCCTTCCATCCAACCTTCAGCATCCTTAAATTCACTTGCCACATCACCAAAGCAAATTAGTTTGCATACTTGATTTTGCATGAAAAGACAAAAAGAAAAAAAAAGATTTATTTCAGTCTCTTTACTTGCACATTAGTGATGTTTGATGCTTCTTACTTCCATGCTTAGATAGTAACATTTGGTTCATGATAATTTAACATTATTGCAAAGCATATTTTCTTGGCAGTTAGTTAGAAAATGATGTGTTTTAGCATTTGATTTGAATTTCTTTCCTTGTACTTTCTTTCTTGCAATAGGTTAAGATTCCATTTCGAACATTTCCTTTTCTGCAATTAGTTTATGATTTGACTTCAATGCATGCACTCAATTACATCATGACAACAAAGGAAGGACACATTGTGTGTCGCACATATAATTCCAATACCTCTTAAGTTTGTACGAACCTCGGGCTGATAAATAAAGTTAGAAGCCTTGGGAGTTGCAACATTCTTATTGCAATATTGAGGCACATCACTTTTTGTCGCTGTTGCGGGGGAGGCATCAAATTATGCATTATTTTCTTCCCTAGTTGATTCATTTATTTTTACTTTTTGCAAAAACAAAAAAATATTTGCATTAGGCATATTTAATTTCAAAAGTAGAAAATTGCATTACATTATAGTTTTCATTCAATTAGAAAAACAAAAACAAAACAATTATCCAACACCAACACCCACCCCCTCCCCCCATTTGATCACATGGCGCAATAAGAGCCATATCACCATCATCCACTTTTGAAGGTAGAAAAGGAAGAAGAAATGACAAGGAATGTAGAATGAAATGGATGGAGATGATGACAATGAGGAAGATCCTCTCAGATTTCCCATTCAAGACACTGATGGTAGTGTGCACATGAAGAAAATCCCTCCATTTTTTCTTCCAAAATTTCATGGTCTAAGGTCAGAGGATCTGGAAACCTTTCTCTTTGAATTTAAGATTGTTTGTAGATCTTATGGTTACCTATTAAAAACTCAAAAACTAAGATTGTTTCCAGCAACATTGAAGGATAGAGCTCTTAAATGGTTCATGTGTTTAGGGACTAATTCAATAAGATCATGGAATGATATGCAAAAGATATTTATAAAAAAATATAAAGATCATGATCTTAAAGAAGAAATTTTTAGAATGAATCAAAGAGAAGATGAGAGTCGAGAGGTTCTAATAGAAAGGTTCACGTATAATGTTAAGAGGGGAAAACTACATCATTTAGGATCCGACGCACAAAAGACCCGCTTACTTAGAACAATTAGGGATGAGTGGATTGATATCTTTAATCTCATGAGTAGAGTTGATGTATATCAATTATCATTTGGGGAAATTTGTGAAACATGCAAACACATATCAAGAGGAAAAACAAGAGTAGGTAAATCAACATCAAGATCGGTAATTCAAGCTAAAATTGGAAATTTGTTTGATGATTTTAAAATAGAAATTCTTAGAAATCTAACTAAACAAGTAGAAATGTTAAGAATGCAAAATGAAGGAAAAGAAGATGCTGATATTTTTTTTTTAGAATCACATGATGCTAAACATTGTCCATCATTACCAAGGTTGAAGGAAGTTTACCAAGAGGACAATGGAGCAAGTCAATTGCCAATGCAGCTATGTTATGTAGCTCCAAGAGAACCATGGCAACCTATCCAACCAGATATGATGCAAGAGCCTAATTCACAATTTCAAATTTATGCATATCCACCTCAAAGTAATTGGAACACACCTTTTCCTTGGCAACATTGGCTGTCTCAACCCCAAAACCAATCTTGGAAACAAGGTTGGCAAGGAAATTACGGGAGCCATCCACAATATCCTCAATAGTTTTCTCAATATTTTTCTCAATATCCTCCATACCCAACTCCATGTTATCCCTACCATTCATTTCCACCACAACCACAACCCCAACCACATCCATCTCAAATACTCCCACTCAACTTCCTATATCACCATTTCCAAACCCACACATTGAAACAACGCAACCCACGTACAACGTTGAGGTACAACACTTCCAAACATCTCACCTGGAGATCAATGGTATTCACCATATCTCAGGAAGAGTATTGCAAAAAGAGATAATCTTGATATTATTGAAGGACCACATCCAGAAGAAGAAGATTCAAATGAGAATACCAAAGGATCATGGGTTTCATTTGATGAAGAGTAGACAAAAAAATCAGAGATCGAGAAAGCTCCCTCATGGTTACCATCAAATCCTCCATGTGGTCAAGAGAACAATCAGCAAAAAGAGGAAGATTTGAAGGTCATGGAAGAAGAAGACATCCAAGATGATCCAAATCAGTAAGTGGACTAGGGGCGTTATAACCATAATGAAATATGGTTCCAAACAACCATTAAGTTGCAACAATACCCTCTTCTTCAAATGTACTTAATATCATCAAAGTCAACTCATTTGATTTCTCAAATCTAGGTACATGTCAGAGCATACATTTCAAGCCTCCACATCATTTTGTATGCAATCTTGATGTGCACATGGCTCCATTGAAAGTATTCTTATACTTGAAAGTGATTTTTTTTTTCAAGTAGGGTAGGGTAGAAGAGAAAACAAAAATGAAAAATAAGAGAGGAAAAAAAAAACTAAGGTGAAAACCTCCTTGGAGGTGCTTCAGATTGGTTCATTGATTGAAAACCTCCATGAGGCAGTCAATGGGTTGGAAAAATGAAAAAAGAGAAAGATATATATAATAATTATATATATATATATATTATATATATATATATTATATATATATATTATTATTATATCCTAGGTGAAAACCTCATTGAGGCAGCTAGTAGGCCTAGAAGAAAAAAAAGAGAACAAAAAAATAATAAAAGAATCCTTGCTCCATGCATGCATGTACTCTCCAACATCTGCAATCAACAAGAACAAGTTGGTACCGAAAGGAAAATTGGTCAAGCCTAGTCAAAAGAATTCAAATTGTGACTTTCTCCTACTTCGCTCAAATGCTCCAATAGGGCAAGGCCATGCCAATCCATCACCCTCATCTATTTCCACCGTCCATCCATCATTCTCAAGCTTCTACCATTCAATTTTCTTACTATCCTAAAAAACTACAGGATGCTCTGTGTTACTACAGGATACAAAAATACATAGAGCAGAAATTTTTTTTGCAATAACTTGAAAATCGTGCATTCATTCGCCAATCTATTTCAAGGGGAGATGCATATGGATTATGGTAACATGCTCAAGAAATTTCAACAAATTTGAGTGCATGGTTTCCAAGAAATCGGCCTCCATCACCTTCAACAATTTTTCCATTTTCTCAATATCTGTGCATCCATTTAAAACGTTGTTTTATGGGGAGATGCATATGGATGATGGTAACATGCCCAGACATTTCAATAAATTCTAGTGCACGATTTCCAAGAAATCAACCTCCATCACCTTCAGTTGTTTTTAGTTTTTCTCAAGCTCCGTGCAACCATTGACCAAAATTTGCCTATGGGGAGGTGCATAATGATGACGACAACATGCTCAAAACGTTTAAGCTCAATCCAGTCTACCTTTTTGGAGATATGGACAAAACAAGTCGTTATGATGTAAACCTATAGGATACAGAACAACACCTACAAGATTGGCAATGAGCAGTTTTAAAGCAAATCCAGAGGTCAAAGAAGCTCCTTCAGAGCTTAGCAGCAACATCAGAAGCATCAACATCACCATCCAACACCTGCACATCAACATCAACTCAACAACAACATGCATGTCTCCCCAATAAGCATCAGATAGGTACAGGTATGCAATATTCTTGACCTCTTCTCGTGAGCATATTATAGTTAGAAATTTGTTGTCAATCCATGATAGATGAGGTTTATAAGCTAAGGATTGGTCAGTAGTCTCAGCCACCTTCAACTAAGGGTGATGATTTCAAGGAATGAGGACAACAGTTAAAAGAAGAAATTTTTGCAAAGGCGAAGGTCACCATGACAATCCAAGCCCTCCATCCACTTCATATTCATTATCTATTCATCATTCATCCATCCCATTTCATTCTTGAAAAAAAAAACGAAGAGAGCATCCTATCCGTTTTCATGAAATTTCCGTTTGCAGGTCAGTAAGAAGGACAATCAAAGATCAAAGGAGGATCACAAAGAGACCCATGTCACCCACATTTTTATTTTACCACTCATTACCATTCATTCCTCCACCATTTATGTTATTTTTTCCACTCCTTTACTTCAATTTATGAATGGACTGTGTTTTTTACATGATGATCCTGTAGGAATTACAGTGACCCAAAAATCCTACAAGAGGCAGTCTTAAGGCAAATAAATGGTAGAACAAGGTAGTAGAATGTTGATAAGGGTGTGGAAGACCTTGCCAAACTAAAAAAGCAATCAAGAACCATCTTGAATAAGGGGAAGAAAGCAAACTAATGGTCTCAAGAAACAAGGATTTTTCTCTACACAAATATGTTTTTTGGAATGTCCTTGTAGAGCTTACAACCAAGATTCTTAATGCACAAGAGAGAGGCCACCAGGGCCATGGATGAGACACAATGAGGTCATTAAGTTGCTCAGAGGTTGAGCAACACTTGCAGCAGGGGGGTATGATGGGCCTCTAAATTAGACATAAATTAAGGCACATGCCTCTAATTTAAAACATAACTTAAGGCCTATGACCATCCTTCAGCACATTAAAACTCTCTTTTTGCATTAGATAATTTATTTTTAACTTTAATATATTCATTAGGAAGGTTTATGAATATTTGAATATTTGTGCCTAATATTATTTAATTTTCGTGGAATATTATGAAAATATTGGGCAGATTATGAACAGTTGGAGGAGGAGATAATTTAGGGACTTGTTCCATACTACTGGAGGATCAACAATAAATAATAAGTCAACAAGATATTATGCAATTATGGCACCAATTGTGGAACTCCAATGATTGAGAAAATATAGGAATGTGTTCCACTAATTAAGGGAGCAAATCCACCAATCGAGGGAGAAAATCCACTAATCAAGGGATTTCGGTGGGGAAATCTTCCACCATCCATGGGGAATTATTATTAATCATTTTTTATAAGTACAAATCGAATTTTCCTCTAGGGAATGATTGAGAAAATCTAGGAATGTGTTCCTTGCCATTTAATGCAAATTCCTAGTATTGGGGACTATATCCACTAATCAAGGGATTTTGGTGGGGAAGGCTTCCTCAATTCATGGGGAATGATTCATAATCATTTTGTATGAGTACCAAGTCAAATGTTTCTCTAGGGAGAGATTTTCATTAGTGTTATTGTGGAGAGAGCTTGTATTTTTGCAACTCCATTGTATTTTCTTGCAAGGATGTAATTCTTTTGATGAAAATAATGAAGATTGGTGTCATGTTCAGCTTCTAAATTTTTTTCTCCTCCATAAGTCTTTAAGTTTCCTTGGGCTTGGTCATCCCAGGAGCCTTAGATCCCTTTTTTATAATTTTCTTTCCTTCTTTTCATTGCTTATTCACATGCATCTCTAGTTTTTATTTCTTTCTATTTGTGTATTTAGTATTAATGATTTCTTGTTGTGTGATTGAGTTAAATGGTTGATGTAAGTTCTTTCGTAGGATCAAAAGAATTAATTAATCCTTGGAGAAGCTTTGGAATTTCATAATAATCATTGAGTTGTTTGGATTAGTCTTCTCATTCGCAAATCTAGATTGATGGACCTTGTTTTTAGCAAAGAACAATAAATTTCTGCTATTTTTTAGAGCATGCTAATGAGCTTCAATCGACTTGATTCCACTTGCATTAGATCAAAAAAAATCTCGTTCATAACAAAAATTTCCTCATTTCATTTTCACTTCATTTGGTTAAACATTTTTTAGATTTATTAGCTCTCTTGTTCTCAGATTTCTATATTTTCGACTAGTAATGTTTTTTATTTTTTTTGAATGGGTTAACATAGGTATTTTTGAGTGATTCTAATTGGAATAGGGACCTAATAAATCCTAGTTAATAAAAAAAAAAATTCCCATCCAATTTGGATTTGATTTGCTTGGTCATTAAACGCTCACCAATTTCATCATTTCACAAAGACACTTCTCCAAGCTTTTTGCGAATCCATCCATCTCCCGACTTTGGTTTGGAGTTCTGAGTGATCCTAGAAATTTTCCCACTCAATTCCACCCATAGAAAACCTTTCCTAAGCCTCCCATCACCTCCAAGACCTCACATTTTTCTCTCGGCTCTATCATGTAGGTTTCTTGTAATTCCTACAGGATCATCTGGTAGGTTTCTAGTACATCCTATAGGTTTTCTTGAAATGCCTTGTTTTGAGGCCGAATTGATGGAAAACCTTTAGGAAGTCACCAAAAGCCTCCCAAGGGTCTTTCAAACCATCCAAACATCTCCTAACCCTTCCATCCAACCTTCAACATCCTTAAATTCACTTGCCACATCACCAAAGGAAATTAGTTTGCATACTTGATTTTGCATGAAAAGACAAAAAGACAAAAACAGATTTATTTTAGTCCCTTTACTTGCACATTAGTGATGTTTGATGCTTCTTACTTCCAAGCTTAGATAGTAGCATTTGGTTCATGATAATTTAGCATTATTTCAAAGCATAGTTTCTTGGCAGTTAGTTAGAAAATGGTGTGTTTTAGCATTTGATTTCAATTTCTTTCCTTGTATTTTCTTTCTTGCAATAGGTTAAGGTTCCATTTTGAACATTTAATTTTCTACAATTAGTTTAGGATTTGACTTCGGTACATGCACTCAATTACATCATGACAGCAAAGGAAGGACACATTGCATGTTGCACATACAGTGTTGATACCTCTTAATTTTGTATGAACCCTGGGTTGATAATTAAAGTCGGAAGCTTTGGGAGTTGCAACATTCTTGTTTCAATACTGAGGCACATCACTAATGCTAAACTTGGGTCAGGGCCCATCAAGCAAACACCTGTGATCTTGTTAGATGCACAATGCATGGAGGGCATGTAGTTTAACTAGTCGCGCTATTTATGTAGTGAGTTCCTTGTGAATTGTCGCGATGCTCAAGATGAGACCAATACCTTCCACTATGCATGGTTTCTGCTCTCCATTATAATGGTTTCTTGGGAGATACCGGAGGACAATCAGTTTTGTCCATTAGAGGCAGGTTTGTCAGAGGCTGCACAATTTTCCTCCCTTTGGGCCATGAAGGACCCTGCACAGGTCACAGAAACGAATATTTTTTGGATTTTGATGGAGGCGATCATTCACATGGCCATCAACAGTTGTAAGAGTATGAAGAATTCAAGGCAGATTTCCACCGTGTTTATATCCAGACAGGAAAGGATATGGAGCAGAAGTGGTTTGATTTTCCATATCTGGCCACGGATGATAAGATTCAGGAAGTAATTAAGTGATGGACAACAGACTGGTACTCTCTGTCTGACTTGGACATGAGTACAAGAAAAATTGTGGGGAGTTCAATAGAGAAAATGAGGAAGGATGTAGTGAAGCATGCGGCATAGAATTTATATCATACAGCGAAGGAAGGAGGCTAAGGGGAAGGCCCAACTGGAAAAAGAGAGCGCTGCAAAACAATAGGAGCAGTGCAACTCTAAGTGAAGCAATAAATCCCCTTCACCTGAAACTGAAGAGGAAGAGTAGTCGGCGCAGGGCAGTGGAACTGATGAGGGACATAGCACTCCATTCTGGGTAAAGAGGTTCGAAGAACAATAGAAGGAGGGATCCCAGAAGAAGACAAAGGTGACTATGTGACTGTTAGTTCCCATTATGCTGATGGAGAGCGATCTCGATGAGAATGGGGACAAAGTGCACAACACTAGAGTCGAACTGTTGCATCAGTTTGAGCAACAACACTTGCAGTCTGTAGGAAATATTCAAAAGGATTAGCGTGAATTGCTGATCCAGGCTAGCAGAATTCAAGTGGGCGCAAGACAAGTCAGCGTCGCACAGACGAGCTTGCCACTAGGGACAAGTTAGGCTGCAGAGATGGTTAAGACAGTGTATCTCAGGATATTCGTGTTGCTGAAAGGGTCCCTGAGCACAAAGTCGACTGATGATAAGATCATTGGTAGTGCCTTAAAGAACATCAACCTCAACATTGCAGCGCTCCCCAACGAATATCTTCACATGCTACAAACATGTGTGATAGCTGAAATGAGAGCATGGGAGCAATGTGCTCTCAGTTTAATCAGTGAGTATAGGGTGAACAATGAACAAATGTTTGCCAACAGGATGAAGGATCTGAAGGAGAGGGATGAAATCCAAGCGCAGAGCGCTCAGATGGCGGCTACGGTTGTAGAGGCATGTAGGACATTGCTGGAGTTTCACATCCCTAAGGAGGCACTGCTTGAGGCCAAGATCCAGAAGCTAGTTGCGGGCATCCGCAAGGCAAAGGAAGAGGTGGCAAGAGTTCACTTTGAACTCAACATGAAAATTACAAAACTGGAGCTTAAGTCATAGCCTTCAACCTAGCCCGAAGTCAGGGAACATCATGGCACTGCCGTCAATGAAGGGATAACTACTGTGGATGTCGCAGTCATTAACTACACAACTTTATTCAAATAGGTCATGGAAGTGGTGACGACCCTGAAAGAAGATCCCATTGTGCAGATATTGAATACAGAGATCCACAAGCTCCAACAATAGTATGACGAGGTTACAACGATGATGCGCTCCATCGCTACAGCACAACGCCTCATCAAGTTGTAGGAGGCAAAGCAACTCCTTACACAAGTGGAAGAAGCATAGAAAAAGAGGCAGTGTTTAAGGAACGGTTGGGTCCTTGGTTGGATGAAGCCTACCAAGTCTCAGCCAACATCTAGGAAAAGCTGATGAACTTGCAGCTCACACAACAAAAGATCAAGTGAGACAGCAAAGGACCAGCTATAGAGCAGCTGGTTGAACAGGTGAAGCAGGTAGTCATTCAGAGCATGACTGAAGTAGTAGTTGTGTAGGTGGAGCTAGGGGATCTTTGTAGCAAGATCACCATGAAAATCGAGTGACTCGAGGGCAGGTCACGACCTTTGTGTTGGGGACCTATTGGGATGGGGTCCCCTGGGTGAGTTTTGGGGCAAAAGCCCAAATTTTGATATAAAAAGATGTAAAGTCTTTGCAAATTGTGGATGCCAAGTGCAGAGTTAGTTAAGAGTCAAAAAGGGTTTTTACCCTCATTCATGTAAACTTGAGTCAGTTTTTGAAGTTCTACCCATTGTCCACAGACCATGGGATTGTATAAATAAGTGTGTCTTAGAGAGCCTAAGGTAGATCTATGGTTTTTGTCTATGAATACAAATGAAAGTCTAGAGCAGAGAAGTAAGTCTTAGAGGGGAAAAAGGCTTTGTAGCTGAGTGCACAGAAGCTTAGAGTAGTGTCCGTAGCTAAGTGCATGGACCCTTGCAACTGAGTGTGTAGGGAAGTATTGAGTTTGTAAACTTATTTTGAATATAAATCAAGATGATTGTTGCAGAAATTCCTATGTTTTATCTCTTTACTTTTGTTATGTATGATTGTGATATATGCTGTGATGAAATGATGTCTTTATAAAATAATGATGAATTGATGTCTGAATTTACTTGATCTATCTTGTTATCTGAACGCAATTAATGCAAAGTGATTACACGAAGATCATAACATTTTCTATTAAAGTTATCGAACACTTAGTGTTGAGGCAAATTAATTACCTATTATTTAATTGTCAACCCAGGGGTTTTGTAAAACTTGTGAAGTGTGTGTGCACTATTAATATCTCACAAAGGAAAAGAATGAAAGAAATAAATATTAATCTATGAAAACAATAAATATTAATCTATGAAAAATAATAAATGTTAAAAATAAAAATAAATCTCATTGTAGGTGGCCAATCCAAAAGTATGAGACATGGAAAGTTGAGAGGCTCCAAATGCAAGCATAACCAAATCAAAGTGAACATCACTCATGAACATGGTTCCAAATCCAAATTCTATATTCAAAACATGAGCATTTCCCCAACTTTACACATTCCTTTCAAGGGAGAAGGCTCTCTTATTTATACAAAAACATAAGAAGTTACCTCATTAATGGAGGTCCATTATTCTCTCCCTAGATCCATAGAAAAGCTCATAGAGTTACAACTAAAATAGGAAATGATGAGACACATATCCTCTTTGACCTTTATCCAAATCTTCTTCCATATCTTGAAGATAATTCGAATTTGAGTATTGGAGGCCACATAAGGGTGCCTTGGAAGCTTCCAAATGACCTACACATGTCATGAAACTAAATACACTTTTAAGTATTAGCAAGTATATGCCATTTTTCTAAATTTTAACCATTTAATTCACTTATAATACTAGAAATCATTAACTTTTGGAAAACACAAAGGTAACCCATATAATTATGAAAATGGAGGCTAATGAAAGGTTACATGGTCATGGAGTTGTGACATGTGAGTGAAATGGTGGTGATAAAGGTGAAAGTGGACGATATTTTGAATACATTTTGGAGACTCTACATTCACCCCAATTGACGTTATTGCATGTCCTCATGCAATCTACTGCATTGCCTAATCATGATTTTCTTTTGAATGAGATTGGCTTATATCATATGTCCTTAAACTTTGCATTTGATAGTATTTGACTGTTTTATTTAATTTTGCAAAGTATTCCTTGTCATACATTGAATTGCAACATGTTTGGTTGGTTCTTGTGTGATAACAAAATCTTAATTGGTATTGGTTCTTGTGTTTCAATGCCTTGTTTCTTTTTGTTGTAGCAAGATTCATTGAACATTTTTAAGAATGCAGAAATCAGACATATAATATGCTCATCATTTAGGCATTTATTTGCAAATCACATAACTTTTGAACCATGATGCAATCATAATGATTAGGACAAGTATGTTAGGATGAAATGAAGTGAAATGGAATGAAGTGATATGGATGTGATAATAAATGGATGTCCCTTCCCCCCAACTAAAGGTGTTTACTATTTTTTTCAAATGAGAAAGGAAATATGGTGAAGTATTTTCCAAAAATTATAACTTCGATATTCAAGGAATTCTATGATTAAAAGCTAGAAAATAGCATACCTTTACTTACCTAGGAAGTAGACAAATTTTTCATATGTAGAGAAGTTGTAGCTGCTGCTGGATCATGGAATAAAATGTAGAATTTAATTTTCTTCTTGGTTGCATACATAGTGGATGAGGTGGTGAAAGTGGATTCTTTATTACTACTACTAAATCTGGTGTATCTACTGCAAAATGTTGAATGATATAGTCTTCATTTGCTACAAAACCTGATGGTACAACTCTATTCATTCAAATGAATGTGTTGTTGTCAAGTATGAAGAGAAGTCATTGGATTACTGGCCATTGATGAATGTCATTAACCAATGTGAGGCAAACTCTCCATTAATGTCAACAAGTGCTAAGGTACCTAAGTACATCTTGTAAAGTGCAAATAGATGAGCTGATGTCGAGCCACTTGCAAGATCCAACGATCAAGGGACATTGATGTATTCCCATGATTGTCAACGAGAGAACTTGTCATTTTTTATTTTTATTTTTGTGGAAAACCCTGTGACCAGTTTTGAAACCAACGTTTCGGACTAGCTTAGTGAGTCCATCATCAGGGCAATGAGATTTGTATTTGAGAAGAGAAAGCGTGAAATTACAGAGCTTATTAATAGTTATTGAAAAATATTTTGATGTCTTCTTCAGTAGTCGGCTTACAAATGATTAATTTAATTTAATTAATAAAAATTTTATTTTTTATATATATATTATATATATTTTTAATATACCTCTCTCTCTCTCTCTCTCTCTCTCTATATATATATATATATATATAATTTTTTATTTTTTATTTTTTTGTTCTATTATTTTATATTTATTTATTTTTATTTTATTTTCAATCTATATTACCTGTCTAAGAACCTTAGCTATATGTAAGTTGTTTTATTTTTTTTTTATTTTTTTATGTTTATATATATATATATATATATATATATATATATATATATATATATATATATATATATATATAATATTAATGAATGTGTGTAAATCTTTGTTTATTGCTTTTTTATTTTATTTAATAGGGGTTTCTAGGTGTTACTTAACTTTAAACCATCATCTCTATTCATGTTATTGGAGGATTTTTCGATTTCAATAGCTTCTTTCAACCCTTCTTTTTAAATAATGGTCTTCCCTGTGAATTAATTTTTCTTGTTCCATGCAAATGTAGCGTGAGGAAGAACATGCATGCTCAGCTAGACCTGATTTCTCTGACCTATTTCTTGAAATATCATTAATATGTTCTTTTAGCCTAATGCCAAATGATCTCCCTGTTTCACCTATATAAATTTTGCCACATGAGCAAGGAACCGAGTATACTCCTTTATGATTTTTTGGGTCAATTAGGTCCTTGGCCGAATCTAGCATGTTTTTGATCGTGTTAGGGGGTGTGAAGGCAACCATAATGTTATGCTTGGTGAGAATTCTAGCAATTTTGTCTGTGGTTCCTTTAATATAGGGTAAGGAGATTCTAGGGTTTTCTAGAGTTTTTCTTTTTTGGTTATTGGTTGTGGATTCTTTAATTATTTTTTGGATAATGTTTTTCTGATAGCCATTGTTTATAAAGACCTTGTAGAGATGGTTAAGTTCTTCTTCTAAATGTTCAGGGTCAGAGATTCTTGAAGCTCTGGTAGCTAGGGTTTTGATGACATCGATTTTTTGCTTCGGATGGTGGTGGGAATTTGAGTGAAGATATTTTTCAGTGTGAGTTTGTTTCATGAAGACCTGGTGGCTTAGCTTGCCATTTTTCTTGGTAAGGAGGACATCTAGGAAGGGGAGCTCGTTGTCTTTTTCAATCTCAATAGTGAATTTAATGTGTTCTGAGAGGTTGTTTAAGTGGGATAAGAATTCATTAAGTTTATCTAAACCATGTCTCCATTTAGTGAAAATATCATCTACGTATCTTTTCCATTCATCAGGGGTAAAGGGGAAAGATTTAAGGGCCATTTGTTCAAAATGTTCCATGTATAAATTGGCAATTAGAGGAGATAAAGGAGAACCCATGGTAACTCCATGATTTTTCTCATAGATTTTATCTTTGAAACTGAAGTATGAAGATTTAAGGCAAATGCTTACTAGTTCCACAGTTTCATGGTCTGTAATCTTCTTCAAAACGTCTATGGCTTTATCTACTGGAATCATAGTGTAGAGAGACACTACGTCAAAGCTAACTAGGAGATCATTGTCATTGATTTCTAGGTTTTTAATCCATTCTATGAAAGAGGTGGAATCTTTGATGTAAGAGGGAGTGTTACCTAATAAAGGTCTAAGCTTGTTTACAAGGTATTTTGCTAAACAGTAAGTGGGTGATCCTATGGTGTTCATGATGGGTCTGAGAGGAATTCCAGTTTATGGATTTTGGGTACACCATAAATTCTAGGGATGATGGCGCTATTGGGTATTAACATGTTCTTAATAGTAGAATTGAGAGAGGATTTTTTTTATTTTGTTACTAACTAGGCTGAGAATTTTGTTGCTAGGGTCCTTGTTAAGAATTCTATAGCAGCCACTTTTGTTAAGGTGTTCTTCCATCTTATTATCATAATCTGTCCTGTCCATAATAACAGTGGCATTACCTTTTTCTGCTTTTAAAATTATGATGTCCTTGTTTTTCTTGATGTTTTTTAAAGCTATGGATTCTTCTTTGGAGATGTTGCTGGGAGGAGGTCTGGCATTTCTGAGAATTCTGGCGACGTCTTGTATAATTTCTTCAGCAACATTTTGATCTGTGTTTCTGATAATGACCTCAATGTTACTTATGATATCATTCACAGGTATTTTTGCTGGAGATAAAGCAAAATTAAGACCTATTTCTAGCAGTGCTTTCAAGCTGTCATCTAATGCCAGATTTGAAAGGTTGATAACTGTTGAGTTTTTAATTGATTTTTTGTTGCTGGATTTTTCCTACACCGAAAGGTTGCAAGGGTCTGGATTGCGAGAAGTATGGATTGATTCAACTTGCGCAGTGAAGGTGGTATGTTTTCGAACAAGAGACCCATGATTATTGCTGTCTAACTGCGTATTAACAACCTGCGTATTGGTGAGAATGTGTTGTCTGATGAGAGCACGGTGTTGGATATCAATGTTGTCTCCTTCCTGCGTACTATCTACAACAATTATAATTTTCCCTTGCGCTATCTGATTGTTTAATTGTGTGAGTGTATCATCATCAACTCCATTCTGCGATGTCTGGCTGTCCACTTGGGAGATTGCGTGTTCTTTTCTTTGCTGGATGCCTCGTGTGATATAGTCGCTGCCATTCCCTTTGATATTACATTCAAAATGCGTATTGGTGAGAACGTGTTGTCTGACGAGAGCACAGTGTTGGATATCAACGCTGTCTCCTTCCAGCGTACTATCTACAGCAATTATAATTTTCCCTTGCACTGTCTGATTGTTTAATGGCGTGAGTCTATCATCATCAACTCTAATCTGCGATGTCTGGCTATCCACTTGGGAGATTGCATGTTCTTTTCTTTGTTGGATGCCTCGTGTGATATAGTCGCTGCCATTCCCTTTGATATTACATTCAAACTGTGCTGTCAGGTCGACATTAGTTGTAGCCTGTGTTTTCAAGTTGTCCAACTGCGTTATGGTGGCGTCATTGTGTTGGTAAGTGTAGTCGTATTTATGGCCGATTTTCTGCATTTGAGTTGTAGAATTAATGTTAAAGTCAGTGTTTCCCAGGTTTTTAAGTTTTTTAGATTTCCTTGCTAAGTTGTAATAAAAAATCCTTTCAGCTTTGGCGAAGGTGAAGGCGTCTAAGTTTTGCTAGAGATCAAAGCGAAGAGTTGATGCTAGCTTGAGATGCAGGCTTAGAATTTTTTCATAAATTTTAATTAGTTGGACTCTGGTAAATTTGATTTCATGTTTGATGAGGGTTTTACTGAGATTATTGAAGACTGAAATGTTCCGACCACGTTTAAGGGGATGGTTACATTTGGCGAAATTTGGAATGAGGTCTTCATCCCTACATTGTTTTAAAAATATGAGATTTGAAATACTTTTGGCTCTCGAAATTCTCATCTTCTCAAAATTTAGAGCATTTTTCATTATGTCCCTTCCATGGTGGGACTTAATGGTGTTAAAGAGAGAGTCCATACAGGTTGTTCGAATTTTTTTATTTGTGGAAAAACCTGTGACCAGTTTTGAAACCAACGTTTCGGACTAGCTTAGTGAGTCCATCATCAGGGCAATGAGATTTGTACTTGAGAAGAGAAAGCGTGAAATTACAGAGCTTATTAATAGTTATTGAAAAAGATTTTGATGTCTTCTTCAGTAGTCAGCTTACAAATGATTAATTTAATTTAATTAATAAAAAATTATTTATAATATATATATATATATATATATATATATAATATATATTTTTTTTTTTTTTTTTTTCTATTATTTTATATTTATTTTATTATTTATTTTATATTTCAAATCTATTTACCTGTCTAAGAACCTTAGCTATATGTAAGTTGTTTTTATTTTATTTTTGTGATTTATTTATTTTATTTATTTTGTTTGTTTTGTTTATATATATATATAATATTATATATATATATATATATATATATATATATTATATATATATATAATGAATGTGTGTAAATCTTTGTTTATTGCTTTTTTATTTTATTTAATAGGGGTTTTCAGGTGTTAATTAACTTTAAACCGTCTTCTCTATTCATGTTATTGGAGGATTTCTCGATTTCAATAGCTTCTTTCACCCTTGTTTTTAAATAATGGTCTTCCCTGTGAATTAATTTTGTTTGTTCCATGCAAATGTAGTGTGAGGAAGAACATGTATGCTCAGCTAGACCTGATTTCTCTAACCTATTTCTTGAAATATCATTAATATGTTCTTTTAGCCTAATGCCAAATGATCTCCCTGTTTCACCTATACAAATTTTGCCACATGAGCAAGGACTTGAGTATACTCCTTTGCGATTTTTTGGGTCAATTAGGTCCTTGGCCAAATCTAGCATGTTTTTTATGGTGTTAGGGGGTGTGAAGGCAACCATAATGTTATGCTTGGTGAGAATTCTGGCGATTTTGTCTGTGGTTCCTTTAATATAGGGTAAGGAGATTCTAGGGTTTTCTAGAGTTTTTCTTTTTTGGTTATTGGTTGTGGATTCTTTAATTATTTTTTGGATAATGTTTTTCTGATAGCCATTGTTTATAAAGACCTTGTAGAGATGGTTAAGTTCTTCTTCTAAATGTTTAGGGTCAGAGATTCTTGAAGCTCTGGTAGCTAGGGTTTTGATGACATCGATTTTTTGCTTCGGATGGTGGTGGGAATTTAAGTGAAGATATTTGTCAGAGTGAGTTTGTTTCCTGAAGACCTGGTGGCTTAGCTTGCCATTTTTCTTGGTAAGGAGGACATCTAGGAAGGGGAGTTGGTTGTCTTTTTCAATCTCAATAGTGAATTTAATGTGTTCTGAGAGGTTGTTTAAGTGGGATAAGAATTAATTAAGTTTATCTAAACCATGTCTCCATTTAGCGACATGGTACTAATAAGGACTCTAGCCTTGCACCTAGATAATTTGATGATGTCGATAGGCCAAGACTTGTTTGAAGGGAGGCCTTAATGAGTCCTTCATCATCTAATGCGAATATGAAATGATGATTTTGGAAGGAATATCAATGACAATTTTTGCAGTGGATCAAGGTTTATTTAATGGAAAGGAAAATGCCAAGAGGGTAAAAAAGCGAACGGAAAGAAAAATGACAAATCAGCATGTAAGCGAGTTGAATGTATCTATTAATGGGTTAATGAATGGAAATTATGGAAAATGTGAATGGAAACTATCAATGGAAAATGTGAAGGAAACATGTGACTCTTTGCAAGGAAAATGGTGATAACGATGCTTAGCGAAAATGCTTGGATAGTTTGTGAGTTTGGAGAGGAAAAATGATGGCATTTATGGATGATAGAAATGGATTGAATTGGTTTATGTTTCTTGAAATTGGTCTTAGAAGACGAACCATGAATAAATTGGATTCCTTCAATTCTCCGATTTCCCTGGACCCTGAAAACAAACATGGCACTAACATTGCAACAGATGTGAGTGTGTTCAAAGAGAAGTGATAATTTCTCTAGGTACATACAAAAATATTTCATAATTGACAGGTTCATGATGTGTTTTTATTTCAAATAGTTAGTCCAATTTCACAATTGTGATAATAAATCCAATTTCTAAAAGAAAACAATTTCCTCAATTTATGTTTGAATCATAGCATTTCATAAAGATAAAGAAATGTTATTTGTGAATGCTTAAAGATTCCTGCAAAGAATCCTCAATAAAAAATTCATCAATCGATCTTGTAGATAAAGCGCCTTCATAGTTCTTCTTCTTTCTTGCATCATGCTTGAAAACATAATCATTAGACAAAACCAATAAATTTCGATCATGATTTTCTGATTAAAATGCATTGTTGACAAGTAGATCATTGAATTAAATACATAGCTGAAGAATTGTGCAGTTTCTATAGCTAAAATCTTGAACAAACAGTTAAGTACACACAACTATGCATTTTTATTATGAAAAAATAACCAGTTCAATCTTCAAATTGATTAATACTTCGAGAGAAAATAGCAAATAGAAATTTTCTCTCTCTCTCTCTCTCTCTATATATATATATATATTATTTCTTGCTTTGACAGGTGTGTTTGAGTGGACCATCACAATATTTTTATCAATTTGCTCCGTATTTCGGATAAAAATATTTCGACAATTTTTCTCATAGCAATTTTCTTGAAAAACAATAAAATACACAATCTAAAAAAAATTAAAGAAATATTCACAAAATGAAATATATACAATATATATATTTATATATATAGTATATATATAATATTATCTAGTACAATCAATATACAAAATACTTTTTCATAAAACATAACATATATAAATATATAAAACACATATATAAACATTACAAAAACATTCTAAAAAAAAACTTATAATAAAACCTAACAAAACACTCTAAAAAACACAACGTAACATAAAAAAACATAACAAAAATGAAAAAAAACAAAATTTTCCATGTAAAAACATTTTCTGTGTACTGGGCATTGTAGGGGTTCGATCCTCTGATTTATAAGTAGATTTCTTCATAAGGGTTTCTTTATGCCTTACTATTCCTTCTCCTCCTCCTCCTGGTGATAATGTTGGAGTTGTGAATCTTAAGGGAATCAAACAGAATTGTGTGAAACAGACGCGTTCAAAAAATCAACCAAAATTGAAATTTGCAATCCAAGCATATTGATGAGTAGTGTAAACAAGGTAGATAGTGCTACAGTTTGATTTCATATAACTTTGAATTCCCCAGTCAGTTCTTGCGACCTTGTTGAGAAGGTTAAAATCAACACACTTTTGGATTTCATTTAGGTTGTTGTAAGAACACATGACACCACTAGCACACCCTTCCTGAACACAGCTCTTGAACGATGGTTGATATGTATCCAACAAGTCTTGTTGGCTAATCAAAACATAAAAAAAAATATGCGAGTATGGCCCTTGGAGTTATCCATGTCGTAAGCTGTGTAATGCTTGCAGCATGCAAAAGCTCTCAAATGAGCACAAGAGCTTGCCTTAGAGGAGGAATTGAGGAGATCGCCCTGCAACCAATCCATAGATCTAGGTTAAGAAAATCACAAATTTGATTTTTTTAAACCACTATAGCAACCAAAACTGTATCTGATCCTTGCATGGCTGCAACTGTCTCTGTGCATTAATTAAAAACCATTTTTTCTCATGCAATTTGCCAAATAAGGCTCGAGAGAACCCCAAATATCTCTCAATCGGTTACGAATTTGCTAAAATTGTTCCTGGTCTTTATAATTGACCTCATTCTGAGAAAAAACCCATGTTTTAATTTTTTGAAATTCGTTTTGATTTGGCCAGAAATCGTGTTTTAAAACTGACATTTTTAAGTTGCTACGCATTTATGGAAAATTCTCAAGTAATTGTTTGGTCTTGGAATTAAATAATGCATGTTGCTTCTCCTTCCAATCTGAAGCTTCTATGAAGCACAAAGCTCAACTGCCTTTGCTGGGAATCAATACATTGAGGAGTTGGAAGATGTTAGGTTGAAACTGTGTAAAGTTCAAGCTTCAACAGTTGCTAGTGAAACATGATTTTCACAGTTTTTGACAGAGCTAGATGAGAGACAGGTTACAATGCTAGGAAAACGGGTTGTTGAGTTGAATGAAGATCTTAAAACAAGGGAGAATTGTTAGTGGAACATGGAGGCTATTGGCTTACATGAATGGCCTATTTCGGTGAAGGTACCATTCCTGGCAATGAATTTGATCGTCATGATGTTGTCAATATTGACTCAAGTAATACCCTGCTCAAGTATTATCGACCACAATATCTTGTAAAGGATTTGGCATAGTAGAGTGGTCCTTCAAGAATTTGATACCAAAGGTTAAAAGGAATTGTATTGAAGATATTAATGAATCTCTGGGAATTGAATGGCATAGCGGTAGCAACCAAAGACATGAAAAAGTAGATTTTCTTTGCTTGCCAACATAAACATGTTTTGAATGAAGCATGCCTACATTATTTTACTAATTATTGGATTCAGTTGCAACACGTCCATCATATCTGTTAATTATTCAAAACTAAGAAGAAACACTTATCCGATATTTGCATTATTAATTTTCCAATTCTTGGTTATGGTAGAGTGGATATTCTTTGCAGGCATGTCTCTTGTTCATTGCTTCTATGATAAGAGATCCAATATTTTGATTCTAAAGCCATGGGAAGAAGAGATCCTTAAAGTGAGGAGTGCACTTTAGGAGAGATCCAAGATCGTGATGGATGCACTAGAGTTAAATTAGGTTCGGCTACAGAAACGAGTCGTTTTTGCAGCTCCTCAAAATGAAATAGATATGCAACAATTTAAAGCAAGATCTAATTTTATTTATTTATTTTTTTAAATGATGAATTTTGGATTTTGATTTTTAAGCTAATGTAATTTTTTTCTTTACAGGTCGCATGAGAGCCTAAATTGTCAATTCTTTTGGGAATGAAAAACATAGAAGAGATTTGATTTCAAAATTTTCATTTTCCTTATTCAAAAACATGAATTTTTATTTATTTATTTATTCTTTTGAAAAAAAAAAAAAATTATTATGATTATTATTTTTTAATGAAAAATCTAACATGGTTTTTTTTTATTATTATTTTTTAATTATTTAAAATCAAAACATGAATTTTTTTTATTGAAAATATTTGTGATGTTAATGAAAAAATCCAAGAAAATAAATGAAATTCTAAAAGATTTTAAAGTCTAACAACTTTAAAAAATGAAACCAAGAACTTAAAAAAACAATGCAATCAAGCTTGATTTTATTTCCCTATTTTATCCTACTGGAAAGAATTCTAATTTTTTTTTTAATTTTAAGTATATGAATGTTTCCAATGGAGCCATTTATGGATTAAATTTTCTAAAATGTTCATATCCAAATTTGCAAAGTGTCCCTGATTGTGTATGAGGACATGAGAAATCATTTTGACCTTTATATTTGTCGCAAAGATCTCTTGAAGAAAGGATGAATGTCGTGGCACAATCACATTTCAATACCATTCCTCAATGTAGTCCTTCTGCTCCAAAGAATGTCTAATCTACATTCTAGATCCTTTGTCCATAAATGGTTTAATATCGATTTTTTTTTTTTTTTTTAATATAAAAATTATATGCAACTCAATGATTTATGCATTTAAATGCTTTAATCATGCATTTAGGGAAGAAATGAAAAAAATATGAACTCTAGACTAAAAGCTAGTACTTATGCACACTTCCCCGACAACGACTCCAAAATGTTGAGGCAAATTAATTACCTATCATTTAATTGTCAACCCGGGGGTTTTGTAAAACTTGCGAAGTGTGCGTGCACTGTATATGCAAGAAATTAACTTTCAATTTAGATTAATCTAACTACAAAACCAAATAACGACAAACCAAATTCACCTATTCTAATTCAAAAGAAATTATAGTACAATTATAGTACAGTGCACAGAATTGAAATCTTAATCTTTAAACCTTGCAACAATTGAAAAGAACAACACCATTCTTTCAGAAATGAAAGCAAAAACAATCATTATTAACCTCTCACGCATGAAAATATATGAAAGAAAATAAAAACAAATGCTCTTAACTTATAGTTAAAAAGCAAATAAAACCAATCACTCTTAACCTCTCACACAAGAAAATATATGAAAACAAATAAAAACAATTTCTCTTAACTTCTATGTAGAAAGCAAACAAAAACAATCACTCTTAACCTCTCACATAGGAAAATAATGAAAGAAATAAATCTTAATCTATGAAATCAATAAATATTAATATATGAAAAACATTAAATCTTAAAAAAACAATAAATTTCACACATTGTAGGCGGCCAATCCAAAAGTACGAGAGATGGAAAGTTGAGGCTCCAAATGCAAGCATAACCAAATCAAAGTGAACATCACTCATGAACATGGTGCCACATCCAAATTCTATATTCAAAACATGAGCATTTCCCGAACTTTACACATGCCTTTCAAAGGAGAAGGCTTTCCTATTTATAAAAAAACATAAGAAGATACCTTATTAATGGAGGTCCATTATTCTCCCCCTAGATCCCTAGAAAATCTCATAGAGTTACAACTGAAATAGGTAATGATGAGACACATATCCTCTTTGACCTTTATCCAAATCTTCTTCCATATCTTGAAGATAATTTGGATTTAAGTATTGGAGGCCATATAAGAGTGCCTTGGAAGCTTCCAAATGAACTACACATGTCATGAAACTCAAGCCACTTTTAAGTATTAGCAAATATATGTCATTTTTCTAAATTTTAACCATTTAACTCACTTATAATACTAGAAATCATTAACATTTGGAAAACACAAAGGTAACCCATATAATTATGAAAATGGAAGTTAATAAAAGGTTATATGGTCATGGACTTGTGACATGTGAGTGAAATGGTGGTGATAAAGGTTAAAGTGGATGATATTTTGAATACATTTTGGAGACTCTACATTCCCCCCAAGTGATGTTATTGCATGTCCTCATGCAATCTACTGCATTGCTTAATCATGATTTTCTTTTGAATGAGCTTGGCTTATATCATATGTCCTTAAACTTTGCATTTGATAGTATTTGACCATTTTATTTCATTTTGCAAAGTATTCCTTGTCATACATTGAATTGCAATATGTTTCGTTGATTCTTGTGTGACAACCAAATCTTAATTGGTATTGGTTCTTGTGTTTCAATACCTTGTTTCTTTTTGTTGTAGCAAGGTTCATTGAACATGTTTAAGAATGTAGAAATCAACCATATAATATGCTCATCATTTAGGCATTCATTTGCAAATCACATAACTTTTGAACCATGATGCAATCATAATGAATATGACAAGTATGTTAAGATGAACTGAAGTGAAATGGAATGAAGTGATATGGATGTGATAATAAATGGATGTCCCTTCCCCCCAACTAAAGGTGTTTACTGTTTTTTTTAAATGAGAAAGTAAATATGGTGAAGTATTTTCCAAAAATTATAACTTCGGTATTCAAGGAATTCTATGATTAAAAGCTAGAAAATAACATACCTTTACTTACCTAGGAAGTGGACAAACTGTGCATATATAGAAAACTTGTAGTTGTTGCTAGATCATGGAATAGAATGTAGAATTTCATTTTCTTCTTGGTTGCATATATAGTGGATGAGGTGGTGAAAGTGGATTCTTTATTGCTGCTGCTAAATATTTTGTATCTGCTGCTAAATATTTTGTATCTGCTGCAAAATTCTGAATGATATAGTCTTCACTTGCTACGAAACCCGATGGTACAATTCTAGTCATGCGAATGAATGTGTTGTTGTCAAGCATGAAGAGAAGTCATTGGATTACCGACCATTGATGAATGTCGTTAACCAATGCGAGGAAAACTTGCCATTAATTTCAACAGTTGCCAAGGTACCTAAGTAAATCTTGCAAAGTGTGAACAGATGAGCTGATGTCGAGCCACTTGAAAGATCCAACGATCAAGGGACATTGATGTATTCCCATGATTATTAGTGAGAGAACTTGTCATTGATGTATACAAGCCTCAAGGTACTAATAAGGAATCTAGCCTTGAACCTAGATAATGTGTTGATGTCGATAGGTCAAGACTTGTTAGAAGGGAGGCCTTAATGAATCATCCATCATCTAACGCGAGTATGAAATGATGATTTTGGAAAGACTATGAATGAAAATTTTTGCAATGGACTAAGGCTTATTTAATTGAAAGGAAAATGACAAGAGGGTAAACAAGCGAATGGAAAGCAAAATGAAAAATCAGCATGTAAGCGAGCTGAATGTCTCTATTAATGGGTTAATGAATGGAAATTATGGAAAATGTGAAGGAAACATGCGACTCTTTACAAGGAAAATGGTGATGACGATGCTTAGAGAAAATGCTTGGATAGCTTATGAGTTTGGAGAGGAAAAATGACGACATTTATGGATTATAGAAATGGATTCAATTGGTTTATGTTTCTTGAAATTGGTCGTAGAAAACCAACCATGCATAAATTGGCTTCCTTCAATTCTCTGATTGCCCTGGAGCCTAAAAACGAACATGGAACTAATATTGCAACAAACGTGAGTGTGTTCGAAGAGAAGTGATCAATTTCTCTAGGTACATATGAAAATTTTTCATCATTGACAGGTTCATGACGTGTTTTTATTTCAAATAGTTAGTCGAATTTCACAATTGTGATAATAAATCCAATTTCTAAAAGAAAACAATTTCCTCAATTTATGTTTGAATCATAACATTTCATAAAGATAAAGAAATATTATTTGTGAATGCTTAATGATTCTTGCAAAAGAATCCTTAATGAAGAATTCATCAATCGATCTTGCAGATAGAGAGCCTTCATAGTTCTTTTTCTTTCCTGCATCATGCTTGAAAACATAATCATTAGAAAAAACCAATAAATTTTGATTATGATTTTCTAATTAGAATGCATTGTTGACAAGTAGATCCTTGAGCTAAATACATGTTTGCAGAATTTTTTTTCAGCTGCAGAATTGTGGTTCGGTTGCAGAATTATGCAGTTTCTATAGCTAAAATCTTGAACAGACAGTTAAGTACACACAACTATGTATTTTTGTTATGAAAAAATAACCAGTCTAATCTTCAAATTGATGAATACTTCTTCGAGAAAAATTAGCAAATAGAATATTTTCTTTATTTTGTTATTATATATATACTATATATATATATATATTATTTCTTTCTTCGAATGATGCGTTTGAGTGGACCATACAACAATTTTTCTCAATTGCTCCGTTTTTGATCAAAATTCTCTGACAATTTTTTCTCATGGAAATTTTCTGAAAAACAATAAAATATACAATCTAGAAATTTAAAAGACAATATTCACAAATGGAAATATATAGAAAAATTATATGTAAATGATATACAAAAACTTTTTTATAAACATACATCATATAAATATATATAAGCACATATATAAACATCAGAACATTCTTAAAAAAAACATTATAAAAACCATAACAAACCTCTAAACAAACGTAACATAAAAAAAAAAAAAAAAAAAAAAAAAAAAAAAAAAAAAAAAAAAAAAAAAAAAAAAAAAAATAAATAATAATAAATAAATATATATATATATATATAATATATAAATAAATAATAAATATATATATATTATAGTATATAATATTATAAAGTATTAATATATATATATATTATAAATAAAAAAAAATAAAAAAAATAAAAAAAATTGCCATGTAAAAACATTTTCTGTGTACTAGGCATGGTAGGGATTCGATCCTTTGATTTCTAAGTAGATTTCTTCACCAAGGTTTACTTATGCCCTGTTGTTCCTTCTCCTCCTCCTCCTGTTGATAATGCCGGAGCTGTGAATCTGAAGGAAATCAAACATAATTGTGTACAACAATCACGTTCAAAAAATAAGCCAAAACTGAAATCTGCAATCTGAGCATACTGATGAAAAGTATAAACAGGGTGGACAGAGTTGATGTAATGAATTTGAAGTCCCCAGTCATTTCTCGCGGCCTTGTTGAGAAGGTTAAAATCAGCACACGTTTGGACTCCATTAAGGCTGTTGTAAGAACAGATGATACCACTAACACGCCCTTCCTGCACACAGCTCTTGAACGAAGATTGATATGTATCCAACAAGTCTTGTTGGCTAATCACAACATCAAAAAATATGCAAGTATAGCCCTCCCAATTATCCATGTTGTAAGCTGTGTAATGCTTGCAGCATGTAGAAGATCTCAAACGAGTAGAAGAGATTGAGTATGGCCCTTCCAATTATCCATGTCGTAAGCTGTGTAATGCTTGCAGCATTCAAAAGCTCTCAAACGCGTAGAAGAGCTTGTCTCGGAGGAGGAATTGAGGAGATCGCCTTGCAACCAATCCATAGATTTAGGTTAAGAAAATAAAAAAAATTGACTTTTTTAAACCACTATAGCAACCAAAATTGGATTTGATGCTTGCATGGCCGCAACTATCTCTGTGCTGTAATCAAAAACCGTTTTTTCTCACGCAATTCACCAAATAAGGCTCTAGAGAACCCCTAATATCTCTCAATCGGTTATGAATTTGCTAAAATCGTTCCTAGGCTTTATAACTGACCCCGTTTTGAGAAAAACCCATGTTTGATTTTTTTGAAATTCGTTTTTATTTGGCCAGAAATCATGTTGTAAAACTAACATTTTAAAGCTGCTACGCATTTTCGACAAATGCTCAACTACCTGCTGGGTCTTGGAATTAAATAATACCTGTTGCTTCTCCTGCCAATCTCAAGCTAATCTGAAGCACATAGCTTGACTTCCTCTACTAGGAATTAGTACATTGAGGAGTTGGAGGATGTTAGGTTGAAACTATCCAAAGTTCAAGCTTCAGCAGATGCTAGTGAAGCATGATTTTCACAGTTTTTGACAGAGTTAGATGAGAGATAGGTTACAATGCTAGGAAAACGGGTTGCTAAGTTGAATGAAGATCTTAAAACAAGGGAGAATTCTTAATGGAACATGGAGGCTATTGGCTTACATGAATGGCCTATTCTGGTGAAGGTACCATTCCTGGCAACGAATTTGATCGTCATGATGTTGTCAATATTGACTCAAGTAATACCCTGCTCAAGTATTATCGAACATAATATCTTGTAAATGATTTGGCACAGTAGAGTGGTCCTTCAATAATTTAAGGCCAAAGGTTGAAAGGAATTGTATTGAAGATATTAATGAATCTTTGGGAAGTGAATGACACAGTGGTAGTAACCAGAGACATGAAAAAGTGGATTTTCTTTGCTTGCCAACACTAAACATGTTGTGAATGGAGCGTGCCTACATTATTTTGATGATTAATTGGATTTAGTTGCAACACGTCCATCATATCCATTCGTTATTCAAAACTAAGAAGAAACCCTTATTTGATATTTTCATTATTAATTTTCCAATTCCTAATTATGGTAGAGTGGATATTCTTTGCAGGCATGTCTTTCGTTCATCGCTTCTTTGACAAGAGATCTAGTGTTTTTGATTCTAAAGCCAATGGAAGAAGAGATCCTTAAAACGAGGAGATCACTTTGGGAAAGATCCAAGATCGTGATGCATGCGCTAGTGTTAAATCAGGTTTGGTTGCAGAAACGAGTCATTTCTGCAGCTCCTCAAAATGGAATAGATATGCAACAATTTAAAGCAAGATCTATTTTTTTTTTAATGATGAATTTTGGATTTTGATTTTTAAGCTAATGTAATTTTCTTTTCTTTTCAGGCCATATGAGAGCCTAAATTGTCAATTCTTTTGGTAATGAAAAACAGAGAAGAGAATTGATTTCAAAATTTTTATTTTCCTTATTCAAAAACATGATTTTTTTTTTGAATAAATTTAAATATTACTTCCTTTTTTACTTTTTTTTTTTTAATAAAATCTAACATGATTTTATTTTTTAATTATTTAAAATCAAAACATGAATTTTTATTGAAAATATTTTTGATGTTAATGAAAAAATCCAGGAAAATAAATAAAGTTCTAAAAGATTTTAAAGTCTAACAACTTAAAAAAATGCAATCAAGAACTTAAAAAAAATGCAATCAAGCTTGATTTTATTTCCTTGTTTTATCCTACTTGAAATATTCTTTTAATTTTTTTTAATTTTTAAGTATATGAAAGTTTCCAATGGAGCCATTTACGGATTAAACTTTCTAAAATGTTCATATCCAAATTTGCAAAATGTACTTGATTGTGTATGAGAACATGAGAAGTCATTTTGACCTTTAGATTTGCCGCAAAGATCTCTTGAAGAACAGATGAATGTCATGGCACAATTGTGTTTTGATACCATTCCTCAATGCAATCCTTGTGCTCCAAAGAATGTTTAATCTACATTCTAGATCCTTTGTCCATAAATGGTTAATATCGATTTTTTTTTAAAATGATATGTAGCTAAATTATTTATGAATCTATATGCTTTAATCGTGCATCAAGGAAAAAACTGAAAAAATATGAACTCTAGACTGAAAGTTAGTTCCTATTCACACTTCCCCGGCAACGATGCCAAAATGTTGAGGGAAATTAATTACCTATCATTTAATTGTCAACCCAGGGGTTTTGTAAAACTTGTGAAGTGTGCGGGCATTGTATGCTATAAATTAACTTTCAATTTAGATCAATCTAAATACAAAACCAAATAATGACAAACCAAATTCACATATTCTATCAATTTAAAAGAAATTATAGTACAGTGTGCGGAATTGAAATCTTAATCTTTAAACCTTGCAGGAATTGAAAAGCACACCACTCTTTCAGAAATGAAAGAAAAAACAATCATTCTTAGCCTCTCACACAAGAAAAGATATGAATGTTGGAAATAATACTAGGGGGAGTGAATCAGTATTAGAAAATCACTAACTTTTTCATTTCCATAATCAGATTCATATACACTACTTCAGTTAAGGGAACCTGCATGTACACGCAACTATGTTTAATGCAACTAGCATATATCCAATAAATTTATGATTCAGTTAATCCATTATATGTTGATCTTTAATCAGTGTATCAGAACTTGATTAACCATACAAATAGTAAACAGGTGTAGTAAAATAGAATAGATCATCACACATAAGAAACACACATGAACACCATGATATAAGGTGGAAACCCAATGTGGGACAAAAACCACCTGTTGCCATCTTCCTTTAATATAAGAAAAACCTATTTACAATCTTGTACTAGCGCAGACTCATACCAGTATGCAGGCACCCACCTACAGAAGGCTACAATCTTCTCTCGTTCTCCAGCTTCTACTAGATGGGAGCTACAACCCCCTAACTCTTGTACTAGCCAATATGTTTACTAGTACATAGGTGTCGACCTACGGAAGGCTACAACCTTCTTGTTTCATCACAACACCATAATATGAAGGCCACGTTTCATCCAATTTTCATACTGGACCCATCAACAATATTGAAGCACAAATCAATCACTACTGCAATACAACCATCAACTACCTACATCATTAATCTATGAATCACCCAATACTGAATCACTGAAACGTTGTCATCAAAACACAGTCACCAAAACACGGAGAAGAGCCCAGAACTCTGCAACAACCACTAGAATCAACAACAACCTCAAATATCAAATCTCATAATGTATACACTACTTGGTTATGTCGAACCAGCATGTATATGCCCTTTCACCAAAGGGAACCAGCATACAGATCTGAAAATAATTACTTATACCTTCGCTGCAATTCCATACATCAGTCATACCCATATCATAACATTTATGTAATAAAACATGCATCAATAATTCAGATCCAGTCTATCCATGATCAAACCACATAATAAGAATACATTCCAAGCCTTATGATCCTGATCCATCATCCATCATCAACCGCATAGGTGCATCCTTGGTTCAGATCAAGCAAAGCATCACAATCCTATAACCAGCATACTAGATCTCACACTTCATGAGATATTCAATCCTTCCACACTTGCAAATTGGCCTAGTGATCTTCTTCTCCTTATATAGGTTTAGGTCTCTCTCAATACCATGGTACAAAACCATGTAGGACCAATACCTTGGACCCAATACCTAGGGTCAATACCTTAGACCAAATACCATGGACCAATACCAAAATACCATGGACCAAATACCACGGACCGAAACTTAGTTTTCTGACATGTATGCACCTTTCCTTCTGTGAAAGTGCGTGTGTACGTTATAAGTGCCTTTGTATATAGTGAACCTGTGTGTATACACAACTTGGTATATAGTGAATTTGCGTATACCTTTTCATATACCCAACTTTGTATATGGTGAACTTGCGTGTATACACGACATGGTATATAGTGAACCCATGTATACCTTTCTTTCTTCATTCTTGCGGTTTACCTGCTATACTGTTATCTTTCATCTAAGAGAGTCACCATCAAGGACAACACTTGTGTCATACCTGTATTATAATGCAAACAATGAAAGCAAATAAAAACAAATTCTCTTAACTTCTAGGTAGAAAGCAAATAAAAACAATCACTATTAACCTCTCACACATGAAAAGAATGAAATAAATAAATATTAATCTATGAAAGCAATAAATATTAATATATGAAAAACAATAAATCTTAAAAAAACAATAAATCTCACACGTTGTAGGTGGCCAATCCAAAAGTATGAGAGATGGAAAGTTGAGAGGCTCCAAATGTAAGCATAACCAAATCAAAGTGAACATCACTCATGAACATGGTGCCAAATCCAAATTCTATATTCAAAACATGAGAATTTCCTCAACTTTACACATGCCTTTCAAAGGAGAAGGCTCTCCTATTTATATGGAAACATAAGAAGCTACCTCATTAATGAAGGTCCACTATTCTCTCCCTAGATCCCTAGAAAACCTCATAGAGTTACAACTGAAATAGGTAATGATGAGACACATATCCTCTTTGACCTTTACCCAAATCTTCTTCCATGTCTTGAAGATAATTCGGATTTGAGTATTGGAGGCCACATAAGGGTGCCTAGGAAGCTTCCAAATGAACTACACATGTCATGAAACTCAAGCCACCTTTATGTAATAGCAAGTATATGTCATTTTTCTAAATTTTAACCATTTAATTCACTTATAATACTAGAAATCATTAACTTTGTAAAACACAAAGGTAACCCATATAATTATGAAAATGGAGGCTAATGAAAGGTTATATGGTCATGGAGTTGTGACATGTGAGTGAAATGGTGGTGATAAAGGTGAAAGTGGACGATATTTTGAATACATTTTTGAGACTCTACATTCCCCCCAACTGATGTTATTGCATGTCCTCATGCAATCTACTGCATTGCTTAATCATGATTTTCTTTTGAATGAGCTTGGCTTATATCATATGTCCTTAAAATTTGCATTTGACAATATTTGTCCATTTTATTTCATTTTGCAAAGTATTCCTTGTCATACATTGAATTGCAACATGTTTGGTTGGTTATTGTGTGACAACTAAATCTTAATTGGTATTGGTTCTTGTGTTTCAATACCTTGTTTCTTTTTGTTGCAGCAAGATTCATTGAGCATGTTTAAGAATGCATAAATAAGCCATATAATATGCTCATCATTTAGGTATTTATTTGCAAATCACATAACTTATGAACCATGATGCAATCATAATGATTAGGACAAGTATGTTAGGATGAAATGAAGTGAAATGGAATGAAGTGATATGGATGTGATAATAAATGGATGTCTCTTCCCCCCAACGAAAGGTGTTTACTATTTTTTTCAAATGAGAAAGTAAATATGGTGAAGTATTTTCCAGAAATTATAACTTCAGTATTCAATGAATTCTATGATTAAAAGCTAGGAAATAACATACATTTACTTACCTAGGAAGTGGACAAACTGTGCATATGTATAAAAGTTGTAGTTGTTGCTGGATCATGGAATAGAATGTATAATTTCATCTGCTTCTTGGTTGCATACATAGTGGATGAGGTGGTGAAAGTGGATTCTTTATTGCTACTGCTAAGTCTGTTGTATCTATTGCAAAATGTTGAATGATATAGTCTTCACCTATTACAAAACCCGATAGTACAATTAAGTCATGCAAAAGAATGTGTTACTGTCGAGCATGAAGAGAAGTCATTGGATTACTGGCCATTGATAAATGCTGTTAACCAATGCGAGGAAAACTCGCCATAATGTCAACAAGTGCCAAGGTACCTAAGTAGATAATGCAAAGTGCAAATAGATGAGTTGATGTCGAGCCACTTGCAAGATCCAACGATCAAGGGACATTGATGTATTCCCATGATTGTCAGCGAGAGAACTTGTCATTGATGCATACAAGACTCAAGGTACTAATAAGGACTCTAGCCTTTAACCTAGATAACGTGTGGGACGTTCATAGGCCAAGACTTGTTAGAAGGGAGGCCTTAATGAATCCTCCATCATCTAACGTGAGTATGAAATGATGATTTTGGCAAGACTATTAATGAGGATTTTTGTAGTGGATAAAGGTTTATTTAATGGAAAGAAAAATGACAAGAGGGTAAACAAGAAAACGGAAAGAAAAATGACAAATCAGCATGTAAGAGAACTGGATGTCTCTATTAATGGGTTAATGAATGCAAATTATGGAAAATGTGAAGGAAACATGTGACTCTTTGCAAGGAAAATGGTGATGACGATGCTTTGCGAAAATGCTTGGATAGCTTGTGAGTTTGGAGAAGAAAAATGATGGAATTTATGGATGATAGAAATGAATTCAATTGGTTTTTGTTTCTTGAAATAAGTCGTAGAAAACCAATGATGCATAAATTGGCTTCCTTCAATTCTTTGATTTCCCTGGAACCTGAAAACAAACATGGCACTAACATTGCAACAAACATGAGTGTGTTCAAAGAGAAGTGATCAATTTCTCTAGGTACATATGAAATTTTTTCATAATTGACAGGTTCATGATCTGTTTTTATTTCAAATAGTTAGTCCAATTTCACAATTGTGATAGTAAATCCAATTTCTAAAAGAAAAAAATTTCCTCAATTTATGTTTGAACCATAGCATTTCATAAAGATAAAGAAATATTATTTGTGAATGCTTAATGATTCCTACAAAAGAATCCTCAATAAAAAATTCATTGATCGATCTTGCATATAAAGCGCCTTCATAGTTCTTCTTCTTTCCTGCATCATGCTTGAAAACACAATCATTAGACAAAAGCAATAAATTTTGATGATGATTTTTTGATTAGAATGCACTGTTGACAGGTAGATCATTGACTTAAATACATAGCTGTAGAATTGTTTTTCAACTGCAGAATGGTGGTTCAGCTGCAGAATTGTGTGGTTTCGGTAGCTAAAATCTAGAACAGACATTTAAATACACACAACTAAGCATTTTTTTATGAAAAATTAACCAGTCCAATATTCAAATTGATCAATACTTCTTCTAGAAAAATTAGCAAATATAATTTTTTTCTTTATTCTCTCTCTTCTCTCTCCTCTCTCTCTCTCTCTCTCTCTATATATATATATAATATTATATATATATTATATATAATATATATATATATATATATATATATTTTTTTTTTTTTTTTTTTTCGCTTCGACAGGTGTGTTTGGGTGGACCATCACAATAATATTTTTCTCAATTTGCTCTGTATTTTGCATCAAAAATTTTCGACAATTTTTCTCATGGCAATTTTCTTGAAAAACAATAAAATATACAATCTAAAGAAAATTAAAGAAATATTCATAAAATGAAATATATACACAAAAATTATTTGTACAATCAATATACAAAAATACTTTTTCATAAAACATAACATACATAAATATATAAAACACATATATAAACATTACAAAAACATTCTAAAAAAAAAATTATAATAAAACATAACAAAACACTCTAAAAAACACAACGTATCATAAAACAAAATATAACAAAAATTAAAAAAACAAAATTTTCCATGTAAAAACTTTTTCTCTGTACTGGGCATGGTAGGGATTCGACACTCTGATTTCTAAGTAGATTTCGTCACTAGGGTTTATTTATGCCATGTTGTTCCTTCTCCTCCTCCTCCTAGTGATAATGTTGGAGCTATGAATATGAAGGAAATCAAACAAAATTTTGTACAACAATCGCATTCAGAAAATCAACCAAAACTGAAATTTGTAATCCGAGCATATTGATGAGTAGTGTAAACAAGGTAGAAAGTGCTACAATCTAATGTAATATAACTTTGAAGTCCCCAGTCAGTTCTTACGACCTTGTTGAGAAGGTTAAAATCAACATACATTTGGACTCCATTAAGGCTTTTGTAAGAACACATGATACCATTAGCATGCCATTCTTGCACATAGCTCTTGAATGATGGTTGATATGTATCCAACAAGTCTTGTTGGCTAATCACAACATCAAAAAAATATGTGAGTATGGCCCTTCCAGTTATCCATGTCGTAAGCTGTGTAATGCTTGCATCATGTAGAAGTTCTCAAACGAGTAGAAGAGCTTGTCTCAGAGGAGGAATTGAGGAGATTGCCCTACAACCAATCCATAGATTTATGTTAAGAAAATCACAAATTTGATTTTTTAAAACCACTGTATCAACCAAAACTAGATCTAATCCTTGCATGGCCGCAACTATCTCTCTGCATTAATCGAAAAATGTTTTTTTCTCACTGAATTCTCCAAATAAGGCTCTAAAGAACCCCGAATATCTCTCAATCAGTTACGAATTTGCTAAAATCATTCCTAGTTTTATAATTGACCCTGTTCTGAGAAAAAACCCACGTTTTATTTTTTTAAAATTCATTTTCATTTGGCCAGAAATCGTGTTTTAAAACTAATGTTTTTAAGCTGCTACGCATTTCTAGTAAATGCTTAGGTAACTATTCGGTCTTGGAATTAAATAATGTCTGTTACTTCTCCTGTCAATCTCAAGCTACTCTGAAGCACAAAGCTTGATTGCCTCTACTAGGAATCAGTACATTGCAGAGTTGGAAGATGTTAGTTTGAAATGCGCAGAGAAATGACTGGGATGTGCACATACCAGTATTACTATAGGCATATAGGACAACCTACAAGAAGTTGACAGGCCGAACACCGTTTCTGTTGGTCTATGGCATTGAAGTGGTGATGCCTATGGAGTACATTGTGTCAGGTCTATGTATTACAGCTTTGACAGAGATGGTGGATCGTGAGACCCTTGAGGAATGGCTCACGCAACTGGTGGAGTTGGAAGGATTTATCGAGCAAGTACAAAAGGAACAAGAAAAAGCATGGCATGAAAGGCATATTAAGCTACACATTTTCAAGGTGGATGATTTAGTTCTATTGTATGACAACAAGTTCACAAAGTTTCCGGGGAAATTTCAAATGCACTAGTTAGGGCCTTATATTATTAAGGAGATCACAAATGGTGGTGCGGTTCAGTTTGCGAAGCTAAATGGAGAACCATTTTTGGGGAAAGTGAATGGAAGTAGGTTGAAATTGTATACAGGGGATCCTACCCTTGTGCAATGATTACATGGTAGTAGAATAGTCTTATAACTCCAGGCATTTGCAAGGGAGCGCATGACTATAAATTACGCTCCTGAAGAGGAGAAAAATATAGTAAGGTGGGTGCATGATGGAGGCAAGAGGTGCGACAATAAAGTTGCGATGGACAAGTTGCACTGGGAGAAGATACCATGTAGCTAGGTCCAAAAATTGTTGTTGGAGTCGTTGTTCATGATTGGATGGAAAAAATCCCATTAGGACGAGTAGGTAGGTGACATTCATGGTGAAAATCTTTGGATATCTGTAGCCACAAATGTATTTATGACCATAAAAAGGAGGGAACAGTTAGATTTGAACTCAAAATGGCCTATAAATTTGACATGTTGGGCTACCATAGAACAATTTTCTTTCTGAGAAATTAGTTTACACCCATTGTTTTTTGCAATATGAATCGACAGGTTTGGGAGTAATTCGTTTCTAGTTCGACATTCGGGAAGTTGCCTGAAATTAGCCAGTAGCTTGTTCTCGAACAAATGTTTGCTCCAGTAAGTTTTGAAGCCACGGTCTCTTAAGCCAAGACCCCTGAAGTTGTGTCCATGGAAGCTACGCCCTCTGTACCTACGGCGCCAAGGTCACCGAGGCCAAAGCAATTGGTTTCTAAAGAGAAGAAGAAACTTGTATTGGTGAGGCAGTCATTAAGGAAGAACTTGGAGGTCTGATAGAAGGAAAATAAGGATAAGGCAAAGCAGTCAGAGGAACTAGTGAATTTGGAGGCAAAAGAAACCCACAATGGTGTTGAGGAGTTAGATGTTGAGGAGGGCAACCCTATCACTAGGCTTCAGGTGTATATCCTGCCACAACAAGGGAAAAAAAAAGTAACCAAGGACCCAAACTCGGGTAAATTTATGGTATCTATGCCACTGTTACCATAAGAGGTGAAGTAGGCTGTAGTATAAGGAAAAATGGAGCTGGAAGCATTAAAGAAGGATTTTAGTGAGCTCTGCCACAAAATAGAGAAGGCAGTTGCATGAATTGAGGGCGAGTCCCCATATTTTTTTTTGGGGCCTATTGGGATAGTGTCACTAGGGTCAAGTTTTGTTAATATAATCAATTTTTAGTTAAGAATTTTTTAAAGAATGTAAGGTCTCCACGAAATGTGGAAGCAGAGCACACAACTATGTAGGAGTCAAAAGGGGCTTTAGCCCCTTGTATGGGTACGTGATAGGATGGTTTTGATATTCACCCATAGGTCGCAGGCCATGGTATTGTAATAGAAAGGCTATAAATATTTGAGTGATATGGAGTCTAAGAGAATAACTTTTGGTGAAGAAAAAGTGTAAGGGCAAGTGCTAAGGTAGGAAAGCTCTTTTTTCCTATACTTATGCAAAAGGGGAAGGCTCCTATAGCTGAGTGAACAGAGACTTTGGCAAGTTCGCAACTGAGTGCATGGGCCTTTGCAGCTGGGTGCACAGGGCAGAAGAGTTTGTAAATTGAATGTGGAATCTAATTAAGACTGTTTTGGACTGAATCTATTGCATTTGTTCCTTGTTCTTTATTTTGTTTAAGTTTATGCATCGTTGCTTAATGATATGATTTCTATGAATAAAGTGTATTCTCTGCGCGAATCTGTTAAAACATTAATATCTATGCATGAAATGAGTAAGGAAATATTTTCGCGAAGATAGTAACTAGATATATGGTTGTAACTATTTGAATCGTGTATATCTACGTGAAGGCAGATCTAAGGTTACTCTTTACTGGGTGAAAGTTATGAATATGCTTCCTTTATCTCTGATAAATATGACCGCATCCCTTCGCGATGACCTAGAGGTCAATGGAATAGAGTTGCAGTAGTAGACCATAGGAAGGTATAGATCTGTGCGAATGCAGATTTGAGTTGCAAGGGCTTCAGAATACACGTCACATGGTCTTTGGATGTAGAAACCTGGTTTTAGCATCCCCCAATACTGCTTTGGGTGAGACTCCAACCTGTGCTACGCAGGTTGTTGCTGAAAGGGCCAATAGTTAGGGCTTTGTTGATTGGCGTGAATAACTTTGAACCTAGGTCAGCCCCCTTAAGAAAAAAAGAACACCAATGACTGTGTTCCCTCAAGGGGGAGGGGTTTTTGATAGTCCAATTCTAGTTTCCTCATGAAATGTAATGTAAATATTTGTTTACAATTATATATATTAAAATGGGGTGAGTCAAAGTGACATGGATTCTAGAGGATAGGGAGGTTACTTGATTGGGATATATATAATGTTTCCTTCTGCAAGAAATTTTAACTATTTGACAACCATTAAAGGTTCGTTGGTGTGTTATAATGGGATGGTTTTCTGAATTTAAATGGGCTACAAGAGAACTATGTAAGCCCATGCTACCTTGGAAACACTTACAAGGCAGGAAGGATAACAAATTTATGGATTTGTGAGGCTGTGTTGATAGTTGGGGGAAAAAGGAAGAAATGTCAACCTTTGAAGAAATTTTTGGCATCGTTCAGGTGTTCGAATAGGTATTCAATCATCATTCATGGAACATGACAACAGAGGAGGAGGAACAAGAAAGGAGACTTGTAGATGAAGACATGGATATTAGTTCGGTTAGAAAGATTGGTAGGAAGAAGATCTATCCTAGGTGAGGAACAATGGCCTCTCGATTCCTTGTATAGCCAAAGGGTAGATATGGTCTTTCTCTAGATTTCAATGATGGTTGGGCTGGAGGGTTGTTCCTTGGATTCCTAGAAGGATGACCTTTGGAGCCTTTCTTGTTGTTTAGTTTATAATGGATTTTAGATTCCCTAAGGTGGGTGGAACCAATATGTTTTGTGTTAAGGGTTGAGACTTTATCCCTGAACTGCCTTGATATTCTTGGGTGGAGGCATCAAGCCTATGGATTCCCAGTGTGTATTGGTTGGATACCATTAACAATTTGGAGGGTGGAGGCAGTTGGACTTTGGTTTCCTTGCACTCTGGTTGACTTTTGTTTGGTCAGTGGGTGGAGGTAGGAGCACCTATGGTGTCCATGTTTAGGTGAATAGTGTGGTATACTCCCTTGAGTAAGCCATCCTAGTCCCTGGAATCTAGATTTGGGGTAATAGATGCAAGTGAGAAATGACCTCAACTATCTATGGTTGGGTGGAGAGTCATAGTCCCTAGCTCAGTTGCCCCAAAAATTACAAGATAAATATTCTTGTGTATTTGTTTGCATGATAATGACTATATGTTTCATTTCTAGCTTGAAATGGTGTTGTTGAGAAAATACATGGCTATGTTTCTAATGTGTTATAAAGAAAAACATAATGTGCAATGTTAAGGGTGTTGGGATGGGTTCCCCTAGGTCAATTTTAGGGTTAAGATAGCCCAAGTTTTGATGTAATTTTTGTAAATGATGTAAAGTCTCCGTGATTTGTGGATGCAGAGCATGTAGATGGTTAGGAGTCAAACAAGTTTAGCCCCTTGTTTAGGAGTTGACTTTGAGACCCACCCATGGTCCGCGGACCATGGGATTGTATGTAAAAGGCTATAAGTAGGTGTGCCTTAGGGAGTCTAAGGCATAATAGGTGGATGTAATAGGTTAGTAAGAGAAAAGTGATAGCATAGAAGGTGGGTTAGATAGGAGAGAAAGGCTCTGCAGCTGAGTGCACGAACCCCTATAGCTAAGCATGCAGGATACTTTTGAGTCTATATTTCCATATTGAAGATCAATAAATAATATTATTGAAGAATTATTGTGTATACCTGCTTATTTGTTTTACTTTTGTTTATGATATATGCAATGGATGAACCACATGTTTATAAAATATCAATCTAATGATGCACGACACACTTGGATAAGTCTTAATAGATGTACGCAATGCATGTTAAGTACTTTTGTGAAGACTGTGTTGAATTCTATTATGTTTTCTAATTAACCTAAGTAGATCTACACGAACACTAATCTAGGATTGTTCTCTGATACGTGTAAATGGATAAGTTGACGGTTAAAGGCCCGCAAGGACCAACCATAGACCTTCACGAAGGTGTAAAGGCTATTTAGATAGAGTTGCAGTGCCAAGCCCTAAGGGCTTATAGATCTATGTGAATGTAGATCAGAGGCACTAAAAGACATCACACTCGTCTCTTGGTGCATAAGCTTGGTTCTTGCATTCCACCATACTGCTTTGGGTGAGACTGCAGCTTACACTACGTGGGTTGTTGCTGAAAGGGCCAATAGTGCAGGGATTTGTTGGTTGGCACAACTAACTCTGAACTTGGGTCAAGACACCCCTAAGCCAATAGAGGGAATTAGAATGGTCTGCAAGACTTTGAACAAAATCATAACAACACTTAAAGTAAACACTTCTTTTATTATAGTTAATGGTTACATGGAGGACAACCTATGTTGAGAGGGTCTACATGTAGTGTGTTGAAGGTGCTGGTTACTAACCCTTGTTGTTTCTGCATTGCATTACATAATTCTGGGGTAATTTCTCTTACTCAACTTGATAATATATGATCTTACATAAGGGCTTATTTATCCTACTATGAATTCCTTTGTGTTGGGCTACATTAATCATTTGACCCAGATTTGGTACAAAGGACTTGTGTGCATTATGAATAGAGGATGACCTCGTAAGAGGGATTGACTTGATCTTGTACCCTTTTATATTTTGCATATTCATATCTTCTCTATTTGCATAACTATTGAACCATTTTCTTTGTGAGTTACATTCCAAGTAGCATCTCAATTTTGAGAGGATGTAGTTGCTTATTTCCGAAATAGATTATAGTAGCCATGGCATTTCAAGGTGATAGTATCTCATCTAGGAGGGATGTTTGCATGTCACTACCAAGAGCCAAATTCCTATGAGACACTTAATAAGTGTAGTAGTATTACTCGTAGGGTTTCTTTAAACCACAAGGTTCACCTTGGCCCGTGGCAGGGCATCTTGAGGCCCTTCAGAAGTTCACAACTTCTTAGTTTGAGGTGATTGAAAGATCAAGTAGACATGCTTGGAATTCCCTATCCCTATGAGGGGAATACTCAAAGAATGAGAAGTTATCCATTATATACGTGTTTGTAAGGCTCATGCTTGTATTCAAACCCTCAAAAGGATTTCCCCATCCCTTCGAGGAATGCCAATCTTTATGTGGCCCTTTTGGTATTCTGTGAATCCCATGGAATCAAGAAGAGTAGCTTTGTTGTAAGCTCAAGGGGGATATCACTGGTGATTAATTTAGTAACATATAGTGCCCATTGTAGAATGTTGGCATAGATCTATACTATTGTAGAATCACTATAACCAACCCTTAAGTGATTCCATGCTTGAATGGCGAAGTTCTACAATGATCAAGGGCTACGAGGAAGCTACATGGGGACTTAAACTTATAGTTTAATTGGATAAAATTAAGTGATTGGTATAATGAAATACTTAGCTATGGAAGATTTGAATTGGACACCCAAATTTCACTTCATTTCCATTAGGTGAAAGGAGGGGTGACGTGGCCCGAAAGTTATTTTTCTCATAATTTAAATCGGGAATTTTGTTGGGAGGAGCGGGATTTCTAGGCATCGACCCATCTAGGTTGACAACTTGGAGGCAGGAAGCATTTCCATTGGCCTAAGTGGAGCCCATACAAAAACTCACCCCTCATGTTATAATCCTGTAAGTTAAAAGGGGGATCTTACACCGGAGGGGCGAGATGACATGGAGCTGGGACATGGTGGCATCCACATGATTTCAGATGCAACCTCATTAGTAATATATGAAACCACCCTAAAACTCATCTTGTCGGCAATTATCCCATAAGTTCGCATGAGGAGCTTTCATGAGAAGTACAGGATGAAGTGGGGCCGAGACATGGTGTCCTTCACACAGTTTGAACCACAATTTTATTGGCATAGGGTGGGTCATGTGACATTTCAGCCTGGAGTATTGACCCCGAAATCTATAATGGGAACCATTAAATAAGGAAATCGGGTGATGAGGTAGCGGGCCATGGTGGCATGTTATGAAACCAGCTCACGAAAAGATAGAAAAGATAGACCAATGCATTATAATTTAGCCTCTTTGAGGGGGCAGCCTCCTTTACATTACACAAATGAACAATTCTTCGATACCCCTCAATTCAACTTCCTTTCCTTCCCAAAAAAATTTCAAGAAAAGTTCTTGAAAATTAAAAGTTATCGTACCCAAAGATTGTAGCCATTGGCCTCCTAGTAAAACATCAGCACCACCCATTGGAATGGAAAGAATTGGGCTATTCAATACATATTCTCCCATGGATAGCT
>APFE030822114.1:165572-182421 GCA_000404065.3 Pinus taeda
AGGTTGGAAAACACCTTATGATCGGCAAAAATGATAGGTACAAAAAAGCAAAATGTCACATGTGACTACATAAGCGATCATCCCATCAATGGTGATGATCTCGATACGAAAGCACTACACGGGCCACCTTACAAAGCAACCTCCTAAAAGGTCTGGGGACTCCAATCACATAGCGCTAAAGCCGACGAGGGATGTTGTCTATGCTAGTCTCGGGAATGTCCCCTGTCAAGCGCTCTAGGTGACTCTCCAACTCAACTAAGGTCTCTGTTGATTCGTCCTGTGGGGCTGGAGCTGGCGCAAGTGGTTGCTTTCTCTCGAAAGGCCGGAGAGCGGCTGGTCGCTATGGACCCACATCTGCATTTAAAAATTATTACTATCAGTTTTGAGACGATATAAAAAATAATAAAAAAATTAACATTAGGAAAGTGTTGAAAATGATTACCTGAGTCGTCCCACTGCTCTATTGGAGGAAGAGCCATGTCTGGGTCTCCACGAAAGTCAATCCCAGCATAAGGAAATTCCTGAATAGAGAAAACCTGATGCTCCAACCATTGGAAAAACTCAGGTTTGAACCGGATGACCTCGGTCCCCTCGTCAAGATGACGGGCCATGACTGCGACCCATCGCATCAGTCTAGGCTCTCGGAGATGCCCAACTACAACTGTAAGGTGCTGCGGGATGAGCATAGGAATCCTCTCCAGGCCAAAGCTGACGACTATAGCACCATAACCAAAAGTCTTCAGTCGTCCGTTCTTGGCCTTGGTCAATTGGCCCTTCACATTGGACAACACAGCATCGCACCAATTGAAGACGGTGCCCTGAAAGCAATCGACTGCCATACGCATCTGGGATCCGGTAGAAATGTGTAAAGCGGCAGCCCTGCAAAGTCGAGTAACAGTGAATGCAATCACTTTGAGCTCAGGAAGGGATATGGTCTTTATGTCTATCCCTTTGTCTCTAGTCTGGCGGTCATAGTACTGTAATCGAAGGCTATCGATGGACTGGCCACCCGCCCTAGCCCCGAATAAGGTCAAGTCAACGCCTCTCTTAGGCAATCCAATCAAAAAGTATACATCCGTTGGCTCGAACTCGAGCTGGTGGCCACCAATGAAGAAACACTGGTCCAGGACGTTCCACCTATCAACCATCCACTGCAAGAAATCCACCTGAGCCCTCATGCCAGGAATGGCCCAGTATTTGTACAGTCCGCACGCCCTCAAAGCATCAAGCGAAGGTTGATGATTCCATGCGGCAACATCCACATCCTCGTGCTCTCGTTCGTGCCAATATAGCATGGTGTACTACCTACATCAAGCCAAAAGATCAATTAGAATGCTAGAATTGTTTTTCTTTGATCAATTTTTGAGAATTTTGGGTTAAAAACCCTCGCGGCGGGGCCCGCACCCTTCCTGTTGGACACAGTGTGTGGGGCCGCACTTTGTCCACATGGAAGGTGCGGACCCCAAGCTTTTTCCCAATGGAGAAAAAGTCGAGGTCCGTAGGTTCGCAGTGGTGAGCCTGCGTACCTCGAGCGCGGGTTTTTTCGCCCAAAAACCCTCCTAAAAAACAAAATAAAAGACCAAATTGAAAAACTAAACGGTTGAAAAACAAGAGGAGGACGATGTGGATTACCTGGTGAAGACGACGTCCGATTCCGACAGTTTGATTTTCCACAATCCTCTCGAGAAGTTTTCAGAGCAAAATCACTATTTCCTCACCCAAATCACAAATGGTAAAAATGAATGGTAAAACCCCCTTTTTATAAGTTTTTTTAGTAAATAAATTTCGAATTTGTTTATGTTTCACTTTAAAAAGGCATTTTTGTGACATTTTTATCTCTTTCAAGCAGGTATGAGTAATGTTTGTGTTTTTGTGCAAGATAACAGGATTATTCAGGTGAAATCGATCATTTTCAACAAGAGTCACCTTTTAAGCCCTTTTCTGACTCCTAAAACATGAAAAGATCGCCGAGTTTCTCTTTTAAACTCGTTAAAACAGAATTAAAAGACGGTCGATTTACAACTCTTTTTTGACCGTAAAAACATAAAAAGATCACTGGATTTTTGTCGTTTCAAATTCAATATTGGTTATAAAATGACGTGTCCTTGGTCACTTTTTTACTTTTTCGGATCAAAGACACTAATAATGAAAAGTACTCCTTGGTCGTAAAAGATCAAGCGGTTCTCTCAAGTATTATTTTATACTTTTTCGGGCTTGGGAGACACAAATTTATGAATAAGTCAAACCCTAGAGTCTTCTTAAGTTTTTTCAGACTCTCTAAAAATGAAGAACGTCGAGTTTCTCCTATACTTCACTCGTTAAATTTCAACAGTAAAGGACCTCTTCTATTACAAACAGGAACGGACCACTCCTTCATAGGGTTCGCAATTTAAACTAAGTTGGACTCACCCGAAGGGTGAGCTTATAATCAAGCATATGTTATCCTCCTCAAGCTTGTAAAAAATAAAGATGTACTTGCAAGAAATGGTGGGGGAAAAGAGAGAAAAGTGAGTCTGCTTGTCATACTTTATAACCACTCTTGAACACGACACTTTCATTCACCTGGGTTGGGAAATCCTTTACCTAACAGTTGATCAAACCATATTGAAAGTCTTCAGCTGGTTTTCTGGGTATTTAACTTTGGGTCAATCCCATCACCAAAACCATCTGTCGTGTCGTTATGTGTTCAAAGAGCTTCAGTGAAATAAGCCATTCATCTGCAAAATGTTTGTCATCCATCTTGACCATCCCTGAGTCAGTCTTTGCAACTAAATTTCTTCAACTTGATCTATGATTTCGTGTTGTGGGCTTGCCTACGACGGATCTCTTTCTATCGACTTCGACTCATTATCTAGAAAGATGATCTAGGAATCGTCAGTACCTTGAGATCTGCATGCCTCAATGACAGGTTTCTCGCCTTTGATGACAGTTTACATCATTGGCTTCTGATCAAAGGATTCCATGACATGTTCGACATCAACACATATTATCACATTTCATGGGTTGTACTGAGTACTTTGAGAGCCATTTTCATTATTGGTGGTTTCTCTCATGCTTGTTAACGGTTTACATCATTGACTGGTAATCAAGCGGTTTCTACCATGTTTGACTTTGACACATTCAATCACATGGATAGAATCATACTGTTTCGAGACGTAGAAATGAAGACCCTGGATCTAGTTTCCACCATCTAGGTTGCAAGGAATTTTGTATTCATTATATTATGGACTATTCATAAATAGATGGCTGCGTCCATACTGTGTCCACATGTGTCTGTACTTATGATGTGTTACGAGATCATTCCTATATTAGAGCAGTGGTTAGTCTTCTAGTCAGTTTTCAGTCTCTTAGTCATTTTTTATCTGAGTATGGGAATGCCTACCTCAGCGATGATATGATCTCATATATATATTTTGCGTTGAATGTTTTTACAGGTTCCAACCGGGCTCTCCGCAAGATGATCCTCGAAATGATAAAGCACTTCACTCTTCCTATATGAAAAATGAAAAAAATCCTCATCTACTACAGACTTCGCACTTTAGGGGGCAATCTGTCACACAAAAATATCGTCACCTTGATTATTTGCAGTCAGTATGGGTCTATCATTACTTGTACTGTCCTCCTAAGCAAGTCTTAGACCTTAGCTCTTCAAAATAAGCTTTTGAAATGAGAGAAAGACATAAAGAAAACAATGTAACTCTAGTTCCACACTTTCTCTCACTTTTACCTATGGGCCCGCAGCCTTTGTTCATATTACTTGCATACTTATATGCTCTGTCTGTAAAGGGGAGGGTGCGTACCCCTGTGAAAGTAAAAAGGCGCAATTTTTATCTTAAAGAACTCACTTTGGGTTAATTCTAGATGATTCTAGAAGGAATTTTGATGTGGATTTTTTGCTCCAAGGTGGTTCATGCATCCCAAAACAGAAGGAGCTAATCCCTTGTTAGGAGGAGCTATCCCTTTGAAGGAGGATTCTATCCCGAAGGAGGACCTAGTAACTACCCTCCATTGCACTATAAATTGAGGCATTGGGTTAGTGGCTAGGGAGGTTAGAAGATGAACATTTTTTAGGGTAAATGCTGGTGAAATCAAGACTTCCTATTTTAGCTTAAGAGGAGAGATCACATACCTTTTTGGCTTCATTGGGGAGTGAGTGAAGCTTTTCAAAGTAGAGGAGACTTCTTGTTGGACCCTGGGAGGAGCTTGTACAGCGTCAAAGCAAAGGTTGTAAGGTTCTTCTCTTTTGAATTAATACAATCAAGCTCATTTTTCTCAACAAGTATCTCATGTTATTTGTTTCATGGACTCCTTGACTTTCATGTTGAATATGTTTTATAATACTGGATATTCAGGTGCTATTTAATCGTTTGCCTTGTTTATGCTTGCAGGTTTGTGACAAAGGAACTTGCTTGGATCAAAGGAGCGAAGGCATCTCCAAACTTGCGTTGGACATGAGGTAGCCCTTAAACACATTTGTTTTCCATTATTTATAAAGCGCATTTAGAGAAAGATAGTGTCTGGTTGGTTTGTTTATCATTAGGTCTTCATTAGATTCTAGGAAGGTCTGTCTTGTCCGCAAGATCGACTCATTCCGCGTGACAATACCACCCAAGAAGGAAGTGGAGTAAAAGATAAAATCGTTTCTAAAATCTCTATTGTCAAACATTAAGCTATATAATTCGTCCATTATAGAGAAAAATAAGGTGAAAGTGCAGATGCAAGAACTTTTAGAATAGGGTGGTATTCAACCAGGCACCTCATTATGTGGCCCGTAGGTCACCTATGATAAATATGCCTGAAAGGGATGGTACTTGGTAGATATGCATTGATTATAGAGTGTTAAACAAAATTATGTTCAAAAACATGTACCCTCCGCCCATGATAGGTGACTTTCTAGATCAGTGGAAGCACACATAATACTTCACCAAACTAAAATTAATGTCATTATATCATTAGGTTCAAGTCAGAGAAGAATATAATTAGAAGATCACCTTCAAAACTAGGAAAGGTTTGCATGAGTTGTTAATCATGTCATTTGGCCTATGCAATGCACCAAATACATTTATGATGTTAGTGAATCATATACTATGCCATTTTATGGATTCATTTTTTATTGTTTATTTATATAATATATCAATATAGAATGCTACTAGGGTGGATAACATCTCCCATTTGATGCAAGTTTTTGAGACATTAAAGAAGCACAAACTCTTGGAAAATTTGAAGAATTTGCACAATAGTATTTGGTGATTTGGGATATGTGATTGGTGGGACAATCTGAAGAAAAACCTTGCCAAGACAAAAGCCATCATGAAATGGCCAATGCTTTGTAATGTTTCTAAGTTTAGGAGTTTTAGTGGGGTAGTATAATCGATGAGGAAATTAATAGTTTTGTTTTCAGTATTAAAAGCACCACTTCAAGTGGCATGATTTTTAAGTGGAGAAGGGTTAGAAGAGGGCCTTTGAGAAGTTAAAGAAGAATATTAGTTAAGCACTGGTTTTGGAATTACCAAAATTGCAACATCCCTTCAAGGTGGAGAAAAATGTGAGTGGGTGTGATATGAGAGTAGTCTTGTTGTAGGGAGGAAGGCATGTATGCTACTATTTTGAAGTATTTCATGGAGTGGATCTTAACAAACCTACCTATGGCAAGGAACTATATTGCTTGATTCAAGCTATGAATAAGTGGAAACACTACATGATGGGAAAGGATATAGTAATCCACATAGATTACTGGCCACAAGAGTACCTACATGCCCAAAATAAGCTATTAAGTAGACTAGGTTACAAGGGGATGGGGTTTCTACAATAGTTTCATTTATTAAACAAGTATAAGAAGGGAAATGAAAACAAGTTGGGTGGTATGCTTTCAAGGCCACCCAAATAAAAGATCATATATTTGGGAATTATTATGCACATAGAGTCTTTCACCCATGATGCATATATAGAGAGGCACACACATAGCATGAGGAATATAAGGAGGCTTGAGTCAATAGTTACAAATCCAGATTCATGTGTATGATGGTTACAACATAGTTGACTACCATCTCTAGGATGGGTTACTCTATATGTTAGATAAGGTTTGTATTCCTATTGAAACTTATCAAAGGGGCTCACACCTCCAAGTTTGTAGGGAATTTTGGTGTAGGGAAGACAATGAAAAATTTGCAGAGGTCTGTGTATTGGCCCAGGTTGCAAGAAGAAGAAGCTAGATTCATAATAAGATGTATGTTGTGTTGTACTAGCAAGCATGGTATTAAGAAATAGGGTATGTACCATCCATTACCTCTAACAACTTGTCCTTGTGAAATAATTTCCATGGAATTTTTCAGGAGCTGTACCAACAACTAGGAAGGGACATGACTACCTGCTCATGGTAGTTAAAAAGTTTAACAAGATGTGTGTTTTAATGCCCTATAAAAAGACCATTAACGAGAAAGAAGCAGTGAACTTGTTCTTTGGCTATGTTTGGATGCATTTTGGGATACCAAGGAGCATCATTTTAGATAGGAACACAATATTTCTAAGAGCATTTTAGATTAAATTTTGCGAAAATATGGACACAAAGTTGAAGTGGTCTAAAACATTCCATCCATAGATAGATGGAAATATAGAAGTAGTCCACGAGAATTTGGTGTAGTTTTTGAGGGGTAATAATTAGAAGTGTATGAAAAATTGGGATGAAGATTTGGCATATATACAACACTCTTATAACAAAGTAGTCCACACTTCTATTGGTAAGTCCCCATTTTAAACTTCTTTTTGGTATTTTCCACTTTCACCTTTGGATATTGCATATGGGTAGCAAGGAAAAGTGAGGGAGGATCTTATAGGGGATGCCTAAAGGCAAAAACAATTTTTTGAGAAGATTAGGAACATCCATCTATAGGTATAAGAGATAGTACAAAAGTCACAAGAAAAATACAAGGCTAGGCATGATCAACATATAACATATAATTCATTAAGAGTGGGAGTCAGAGTACGCTTATAATTGAACAAGAAGAGACTATAGGTGTTGGTAAGAAAATGAAGGCTCTATGATACGGGGCCTTTGAGATACCATAAAAGGTGGGAGATAATTCCTATAGACTTAGTCTACTGCCAAATATTCAGATTTACTTAGTTTTGAATGTAAATAATTTGAAGCTCTATGATCCTTCCATGTTATATTAGGATGAGGAACATGTCCTACCTTCTTTAGAGGATTTGGTACTAAATTCTCAAGAAGAGTTTAAAAAGGATATATTTTTGCAAAAGAAGTCCCAAACTACAAGATAGGGGCAACATGACATTTGGTAGATTAGGTTGGAAAGACAACTTCTAAGCAAGGCTAAATGGTACACCTGAGATAAGGTGGAGGAAAAATTTCCTCACCTCATTTACTAGATGTTTTAGGAGACCAAAACTTACAAAATGAGGGTATATGAGCTGGATTGGATCATTATATTATTTTTCATCTATATTGATGCTTTCATAGTGGAAAAAGTGGAGAATTAACCTCACAAGACCATTTTTCATAGTGGGTCCCAATTTGATGAATTGGAGTCTGAAACCTTCTAAGAGCATTTGGATTCATCAAATGGAATTTTTTGGGGGGTAAAACTTTGTCACATAAATGTTACACCCATTAGAATTATTTTAAACATAGATTTCTTTCTAATGGATCAAAAATCACCTCTATCCATGTCCTTATGCAAAATTTATGCTACCTGGAAGTTTACCTTCTTGTTTTTACTACCATGATTCAAGAGGATGCCATGTCAGTCCCCAATATTCATGGAAAAGAGGCTAGATAGGTGACCATGATGAAGAAGGCTCTAGAAGAGTTCATATTTTAACACTAATTAAGAGTTGAAGGAGTCAAACTTAACCACTAGTAAGTTATCGAGTTGTGTTATAATTGGGCCACTAGAGGGCCCATTTTGTTTGAGTGTATTTTGTTCCATAGATGAGAAAAGTAGCTGAGAGTGGATACAAAGAGAGAAAATAGAGAGGGTTTGTATATTATCGTAACCCCATGGGCCACAAGTCTCACTCCTTTATAACTGCATCCATTTCCATTTTGAGAAAGAAAGAGTAGAGCAATCTCACCTTCTAGCTAGGTTTTTTCCCAAGATGGTTTCCCATGTCATATCTTGTGTTATTGTTGTCAAGATAAATCCCCTTTGCAGATAGAGGTGATCTCTTTATCCCAATGAGTGGGTCTAGCAACATACTGAACAAACTAATTAGAATTTCCTAGCTTATCTTTAAAAGTATAGAGATAAGGAGAAACCTACCTCACTCTGATGCTAATTTCTCAATCCTTTGGTGATGGCTTTGATCTCCTAGCTTTCAGGCTCGCTCCTTGCTTGTTCTTTAAGTCTGAGCACCTACAAGAGAGATCAAAATAAAATAAAAAATAAAAGAGAATACATAGTACATATCAAACATAAACTACTTGATAGATCAAGGAGTATCAAGATAAATGCATAAATATTTAGACAATTATGGAAAGTGAACATCAGATGTATAGACTAATGAATAAAAATGGAAGCATACAACCATTGCCTTGATGTCGGAGACCTCATTTTGGTGGATGTCCAAGTTCAATCCAAGACTCTTTAAGTACTCCTTCTCCAAGTTATATGGACAACATTTAGGCATAATCTCAGGATAGGAATGCAGGTAATCAATGACCAACCATTTGGGGATGGAAGGGATTTTATTTATAGCAAGGAAGAGGGAGAAGGGATCTACTAAAGAGGGAGGAAGGTCCACATATAAAGGGGAAGGCCCTTGAAGGTAGGATTAAGAGCTCCAAATGGGAGATCTCAAACATATCTCTACCCAACAACATCTAACTTCTTGTTTTTGAAGTTTCCAGCATATGAAGCTTCTCCTCCATTTTGAGAAAAATTGCCGGAAGAAGTTCAACATGCCTTTTCATATAAAAACTCATGCTGGAAGTGCTAGATCAAAGAATTGTAGCCTGCCATCAACATAGGTAGGCAGTGGAGCAAAGAGCATTGATCCTAAAATTTAGGGTTTCAGTCAACCTTCTCCAAAATTGACTCAGGGCAGTTTTTCTTCCATTCCTAAAGGATGTTTCAATATGTGTTTCATGATGGATACAATTCACATTTGTCAACATTTTGGCACTTTGGATGTGGATCAAGAAGTAAACAGGAGACATAACAAAATGTTGTGTAATAGATGTCCCCTAAATCATAAAGGTAGAATAGGGAGTGATGGGTGAAATGATTTACAAGTCAAGACAAGGACCGATAAAACACTGTCGAGAGACCTGCAAATTAAGCATATACATATACATATATGACATCTATGATATAAACATGCCTAATGATACATGAATAGGAAACTAATAATACATGAATCCACAACATGCAGCCATCCGAATAGAAGGGATCATGTGCATGGATCCATGGTATCGATGCAACCATCCGAATAAAAAAGATCGTATAGATGGATCCACGGTATGGTCGCAACCATGTGTACAATTGTAAATATATCGCAACTCCATGTAACCTAGATTTTATCAAAAGGAATTCGAGGTATTGAGATTTGTCCTAATCTGATCAATGTACAAATTCTAGCATGCGAATAGATGTGTCGAAGTCGAACATGATAGAAAACCACCTTATTACCGGCCAATGATGTAAACCATTAACATGCACGAGAGAAACCACCAGTAATGAAAATGGTTCTCAAGGTAAAATAAACACAATCCACGAGTGTGAATAATTAAGCTGAAGTTGAATACCCGAAGAATCATTTGATTGAAGGCCAGTGATGTAAACCTGTCATCGAATGCAAAGAACTTGCCATTGAGGCATGCAAGATGTAAGGTACTGGAAGGGAGTTTATGGATAATCTTCCTGGATAATGAGCTGAGGTCGATAGGATGCAAACCATCAAAGGAGTGCCATAATATATCACACATCATCAACATGAAACCAAGGATATAGTAGAGTAAGTAAGTTTGATTCAGGATTGTGGCAGAAAGGTTAGAGATTGTATGAGTAGTAAAAACTACAGATATGACTTCTCTTGAACATATCATTGACACGATTTTGGAGTTTGGTAGCATTTCACTGAACATGAGATCAGAGGTCATGATGATGAAGAAGTATAATCAAATGAGAGGTAGAATGGATTTCCAAAACCTAGGAATACAAGTGGTGAAGTGAGGATATCCCAAACTCGATATGAGCAACGGATAAGTGTCATGTTCAAGATCGACATGCTGCCTTTACACAAAATACAAGAGATGTTATCCTTCATTTCCCCCCCACTATTTCTAGTGAGTACCCCATTATTTTTTATCACAAGCTTGAAGGGGATAGCATATGCTCACCATATAAGTTCATCCTTCGGATGAATCCATCCTAGTAATTTGAATGATTCCTAGGAAGGAGAAACTCGATCTCATGATGATGACAAGTCTTGCGTCATTTAAGTTTTTATGAGTCTGGCGGAGGTGAAACTTGGCATCATTTTCATGGTTAGAGAGTTTGAAAAAGAGGTGAAAAAGGAAACTTCAAAGGTCCCTTTTCATAAATCATCTCTTGAATCTGAAAACGTAGAAAACGATATCTAAGAGAACCTCTTAGCCATGTTCGACTAAGTTATTCCTTTTTCCTACAATAGTCTATCTCATTTCGGAAAAGGGTTAAACTTATATTGAGTAGACATAATTTCATTTACTTTAACAAGTTTGAAATGACAAGTACTCGACGATCTTTTCATGTTTTGAGAGTCAAAAAAGAGCTTAAAGATGACTCCGGGGGATCACTTTTTTGTTTAGTTTTGACGAGTCTGAAAATATGATAAAATAAAACTCGTTGAATCAGTCATAATTAATCATCGTCATCGTGTTCTATGAACTATCACTGCATAAGTAAAACGTACATTACTAATTTCAAGGAAAAATATTAAAATATAAGTGAAAAATGCCTTAATTTGGTAAAAATTCCATTTTAAAACTTATAAAAGCTCAAGAAATTAAATCATTTTCACCATTTTACTATTTTGTAAATCAGAGAGAACGTTTATCCTATTTTACTTCATTCTTTAGGCGGATAGTACTTTGAATCCCAAACACCATTCATCGAGTTGTTCATTGTAGGTAGGAGATCTATCCCTTCCCTTAAATTTTGTTGTATTTTTATGCATTTTTATCCGTAAATTAGGTGGCATGGAGGGCTTAGTAAAAAATTATGTTAAGGATGATCAGCGCGGTTTTTACCCATCAGAACCATGTTGTTCACCTTGTGGCCAACTTTGGCAGCACACTGGAGACATAGAAAAATTCATGGATAGTTGCGCTGGCGCAGAGTAGCAAAATTTTTGAAACAACCTCCAAGTTCAATGCCTTATTTTCGGATTTGCTTCAATAGAAACCCATGAAATGTTATTTTATGGGTGTTTTATAGGTTAATCAAGTAAAGATGTTGATCGAATGGAAGTAAAGAGGACGTGAAGCCGAAGACCATCAAGTCGCCCAGGACCCAAATTGCATTTCTACCCTTTGAGACAATGGGTTGTTGAAATTCTTCTTGATCCCTAGTATTAGGAGCTAGGTATAGCTACTGCAACATTTGATTAGTTGGTGGGATGTGGATCGCCAAATATTTGTGATCAGGGACCAAGAAATTGAAATAGATGTTGCAACCATTTATTTCATTACTGGCTTGTCTAGAAAGGGACAATAGACTGAATTTTTTGGTTCTTGCACTAGAGGAGAGAGCACATATATGTTGATTGCAAGGCATTGTCTAGGGACTCGCAAGACCTAGAGTGAATATAGATATAAATACCATTAAAAATCTCCCACTTCAAACAAGCCTTCATACTATAGCTTGAATAGTTGGGGATTAGGCATTGCATGAGGCAACAAAGTCTCATTTCCAGTACGCAATCGATTGTCTAAGTCCCACGGCCTTCAACTAGTGTGAGGGTTTGTTGGTCAATATGAAGTGCCAACTTACGAAGTGAAAATTAGGAAGGCTGAAATAATTTGGTTTCAGATCCATCTTGGTGACGTTCTTCCTAGAACGTGTGCCATTTTTTTGATATCAGTGGATAGAAGTGGATGGACCAGCGTCCAGATATCCACGATTGATGAGGTGGGGCATGCTTATGCCTCGATAGGGAGGTGATCAACGTATGTATTTCCCCCAACATTTTTTGGATGGCTGTGAAAACAACTAGTTATTATAGATGATTGGGCATATGTTGGCACAAAGTTTAGAGGAGATCCTGATCTTCCACTTCCACGAGGTGCATGGTGGACTGATGTAGGTAAAAACCAGCTTTTAAAGTTTTGTAGTTTTTAACTTTTTTTACATGTGTACTGAGATTTAATACTTGTGAATTTTGTAGATATTGGACCTGAGAGGCATCTAGGGGTTTCTCCAGTAGCTAGGAGAGTGGCACACCAGATAGAAGATGCTAGTTATGAGGAGGGAGAAGATCTGATCGTTGAGTTGGAGCGTAATCTGGAAGTCCTGACAAGGGGCATTCCAAAATATTATTCGATTTATGAGGTTCCACTATGATATCATAGGCACACCGTAGGAGTACTCGCCAGAGTATGTCAGTTACTAAACCTAGTCATTAGAGTTATGTCATGCTATCATGAGCACCATGTGGGTGAATAGCCATCTCTTAGTATTTATTTTCCACACTTATGTAGGCTTGAGAAGCCATGTGTCTCAAAACAAAGTTTTTTGACATTTTGATGTAATAAACTTTTTGTAAACACTATATATATACATTATTTTCTTGTTATGTTCACTATGTGATTGTTTTTGTTTCACATATGTCGTAGATGTCTATTTAATACATAATTATCCAATGTATCTGTTAATGTGTTCAAACATCTCAGAATATGTTGATAAGTGATATAATAGAAGTCTCATTCCAAAAGATGAAATCACAAATACATTCTCAAAATATGAGGGTTTGAAACTGAATATTGTCTATTAAGTTGTAGTACAATGCACTGTGAATCAATATTAACGACTAACTCTCTAATGCTAAGAGCAATGTCTTCTAACAAAATCTCGATAACCGCACTATATTCGGCAATTTTATTAGTAGTACGACCTAAACATATGACTTGTAAGTTCACTAACTCACCATTAGGGACATAGATTTCCCATGCAGCGGAAGATAAATTCCCTATACTACGACAAGCTCCATCAACAAAACCAACATAAAGGTTTGATGACATCTGCAAACCAAGTAGAACACATTGTAAACAGAGGAAAACACGTTTGCAAAAGTAAATAAACAAACCAAAACTACACTTCACACTAATGAATAACACAGTAATGTAGAAAGTATTTACACGAAATCACTCATAATACTTTCAGATGGAGCCCATTTTTAGACTAGGATAATTGATCAACAGAGAGTAAAACCAAAGTTTCACCATTGGCATGACATGTAAGCATCAACTCGGAAAATTAATGGAATAACATTCATAAATGACAATGCATCCATGCCCCTTGGGTGAGTGAGGATTACGAGTCAGATGATTAATGCCCCATTGCGATAATGGGTTAATCGTAAAAACTCAGCAAAAAGGTCTCATGAAGGAGGGCAAGAAAAATTTAAGCTCATTGTGAGAAAAACATGCCCCCAGTTGAAATATTTTGACAATCAAAGGATGGAATGAGATGTCACTGGGCAATGTAGCGAAAATGTTCTCTATGTTTCCTTTAGACAATTCTTCATGAACCAAAATAAGTGTCTAGAGTGGATAAGTCGATACATTGGAAACAAGTGTTTCTAGACAAGAAGAGATCTCACTAAGGCTTGGTAGAAATGAGGAATGATGATGGGCATCATTCCAAGGAGTTTCCTTAAGAGACATAACTTGTGTGATACTCTCGTTAGTCAGAAATTTCTCATTCAAATGATCCAGAGAATCCCAAGAACCGAGCCAAGGGGATTGCAAATATGCACCTAGAATAAGAATGAAATGATCATGAATTTTAGAGGTTTCCGAAAAAGTCAAAATGACAGCTTGATATGCTTGCTCTATGAGTCTAAGTGGCATAACTTCGCCAAAAATGTCAATCTGATAAGGACAGGGAATGATCCAAGGATCATAACAAGTCGAGATCATGTTAATTGAAGTGATGTTTAGAGGTGGAGGGGAAAAAGTTCCCATAAGGGAAAAGTCTTTGAAAAGACCTGCCCCATCACTCTGATAAGGGATATCGATATTTCCAACTATTGTAGCATCTACAACCACCCTCCAAAATTTTGGCCTGCACCCAATTTTGGAGCCTCCCTTAAGAATTTCACTTGATTACTACACACACTCAAGTTCACTCCATGAGCTCATGTGAGTCTTCACATCCACCTTGCTTGTTCATTTCACCCAAGTTTTTGCATGTTGATGTCAAAGTCATGCTTGCCACCATGTTCTAGTCATGCTCAAAGTCTTCTCTTCATGTGTACTTGTTGCGTTCTCTTTGAAAAAATATGTCATACTCACACACAGAGTCACATTTACTGTCGCAAAAGTGTCGTCACGGTCGACCAACGATCAATCACAAGTGTCGTGCTTGTTGCTTTCACCATCAGTTAGTCATGTTGAACACGTGTATTTGGATGGTTTGGGTCATCTCATCATCAGGTCATGTAAGTGTGTGTTTGCAGGATCACGTACGCATATTTCACTTGTTTAAACACTTAGTCATTTTTGTTGAAGTTCTAATGACTAGAATCCCCTCTAACAGTGGAACCATCACCCTGCCATCGACTCACTCGACTATCACCCAGAACAACACAGAAGCACCAAGAAAGTCATTTCAAGTTGTGCTTCTCACAAGAGACAAGTACAGAATTTGACCTAAAAGCCACCCTGGAACTCACTCCCCTCAAAAATTGCACAGACATGCCAGATAGATACCCAGTGCTCGTGCTTGTCTCCCTTAGAAAACTATGCAATTTTTCCAGCCAAGCCTCCTGACAGTCTACTGACTGCTCACCAAGAAATTGCATAGCTTTCATGAGAAAGCCCTCTACTACCCAACAATCCTCTCAACTCATAAACTAAATAGAGGTGATCAGTAGGCTAGCCTCCTAGAATCAATGAAATTTTTCCCACCAATAACTCCTAACAATCGACTGACAGTTCCCCTAAGGAATTACATAGTTTTTGCTGCCAATCTTCAATCACTGACTACCAGTTTCCTCCAGGAATTTCACAGTTTTTGTTGTGAGTGTCGCAACAACCAGCTGCTAGTTCCCTCTAGGAATTGCGTAGTTTTGGCTGCCAAGCTCCCACAAACCGCTCATTCTAGAAACTGCACAGATTTTTCTTGCCCAGCCTTCCTACAGCCTGGACTATTCCTCCCAAAAACTATGCAATTTTTTCCTCTAGCTGAGCTAGACCCTACAACGAGTCACTGCCAATTCAGATTGCCCATATTCATCACCCAGTGACTCTTGCACAATTTTCATCAGCAGTTCCCTGAGCCTCCATCATGCCTTGCAGCCTTGTCACCTCTCCTGGTCACCTGCATTTGAAATGATCATGTATCATGGTAGACTAGGAGGTTTTTGGATTTAATGTCATCTCAAATGAGTGACTGCGGGTATAGGTACACAAACAAACAAGGCCCAACAATGGATGGGATGAGTGAAGGGAGCAAATGCAGAAGGACAGGTTCACCAATGGATGAACAAACGATGCATGTGAAGAGATGTTCTCGTGAATGGATGATCATGCAAATATGCGTTCACACATGGATGAATGAGAAAACATGCAAGATGTGCTCACAAATTGATGAACAAATGAACATGAACCTTTCCCGAATAGACGAACATGTCAAGCCTTCCAACATACAAGAAAGGAGAAATGTGTAAAACCAACATCAAGTGAACCAACGACCATTAAAGACTTTGCACTTTTCCATGCAGAGGTGAAGATGTGACACACCATGAGGACATCCATCACCCAACAACACTACATCTCGACATGCACACCAACAACAGCACGAATGTACCAGCATTGTCATGTCGAGTCATGTGATGAGTCATGTAATCCACATCTCTTTTGTGGGCCATACTATCAATCAATGTAATGTAACATGGAAGTCCAAGAGACCCACTTATTGTACAAAGAGTCATGTCAAGTCAAAAAGTCATGGAAGTAAAAAAATCATGAGGGTAGTTGAACAACCACAAGGGTTAGTTTCACCCTTGGTTATAACTACCCTCTCATTTGTACATGCAAAGGACTTTTCACCTCAACTCCTCCCACATAGCCTTGAGAGTCTATAATATTTTCTTTGAGGAGTAAGTAGTGGTTCCAACACCCTGCCCATGGGGTTAGTGATGTATGGTGTAATGATGTTTCTTGGAACTTTCACTTAAGTCAGAAGCCTGCTAACAGGCCAACACATTTTCACACATATATTGTAACTGTTGTAAGACTAATCTTGAACACTTTTGATGCACGTTGCTTTAACCTGTGTTTAACACTTGAACTCATTCACTTGTTGTAATAAATAATATATTAATGAAAATGTGTTATATATGCTATTAACGCGGTCCTGCCTATGGTGGCTACCACCCTAGACATCAGACAAACCTTTCACATAAAAATGGCTATAACAACCATTGCACTTGCACAGACTCATCTGCTGAATGTTGTGTGTGTTATCTTCCCTTGTGTGTTGTGAATTGTAGGTTTTAACCCCGTACAGAAATTACCTGCATACGAATTCTAAATCACAAGAAAATAAAAATGCGAGAGCATAACCCATAAAACACATATACACAGAGATTTCCCACTGGATCTCAAAACCGAGACTACCAGCTTGAT
>APFE030822114.1:185351-220276 GCA_000404065.3 Pinus taeda
CCCTCTAACCCCCCGGTTCACTACGTAGGTTAGTCGTGGAAAGAATATAACACAACCCAACATGAATACCGCATCCATGTGGACTACTCCTCTAGAAGTTGTGCATGTCCTATTGTGTTATGTGTTCCTAGTAGAGTTGGGGCTTCCTCCCAACTAACTTGGGACTCACTCCCACCCTCTCCCTCTACAATGGAAGAACCATTGACACAAGTAACACTAGCAATCACCAGGCACACAAACCTCACTTCTCGAAGACAAAGAAGAGCACTCTCTTATGCTGACAAGTAAGAGTTGAGGAAAATGCTTAAGATAATGGTAACCGGGCCATCATACCGGATGGGACTCCCACACCAAATGGTGTGAGGTCTAGTTGAGACTTCATTCCGAGGTAATCCCTTGAATGTTGGCAAGTCCAGCACCGTCAACATTTTTGGCACTAGAAGGAGGGTAGCCAGTTGTATATGGTTGAACATCCTCTCACAATCAGTCATCAACCATCTGGTCAAGGTAGTAACTCACACTTCCTCTGACCTACATGCGACTCTGCAGTTGATTACTCCTCACCTCCTAGGACTGAACACGAGATTCCATCTCACTAAATTGTCTTCATCTGTCCCATCACTTGCCAATTCACAAAAGAATTCAGACTGATCCTAGGCATACAACATCTTCCATATGCATCAAGGAAGCAAAAATCCACTCCTACAGGAGTTGTTGTATCAGTGGTGGAAGAAGCAGTTCTTGCCACACTTGAAAGTCTGGTAGAAGTTATTGAAGATGGAGAGGAATCTACAGTCCTTTAGCAAGATGAACGAGACACTTTAGTGATCTTGGGATGAGACTCTGGTACAGGAGGTAGAGGGGAAGGTAGTGGAGGAGGTGGAGGCAAAGACGAGCCAACAGACTCGGAGCCTGAGCCATCAGATTCTTAAAGAGAGGAGTAGGAAGAAGAAGAAGAAGAGATGGCTGACTGAAATCTAGAATGGATGACTCAAGGGCCATTGGCTCTCCTGGGTGTCTTGGACAAGATACCAAAGCAAGCAAAGAGAATGAACATCAAGTTTAACTCTAACAGGATGGTGAAGGAATAATATCACTTGGACAACTTCTACCTATAGCTACAGACACTTGAGGTACGATATGACGATGTAGTATGTATATTATTTCCATGTACCTTGAATGGTCGTGCAACTACATGTTATCAAAACCTTCCACCGAACTCCATACAAAACTGGGGTGCATTCAAATGCAAGTTCCTTGAAATGTTTGTTGATGACAAGACCCCAACCATGCTACTCAAAAAATTGGGAAACCTGAAGATGGAGGGAAAATAAAAGGTAAAAGACTTCAATTAGAGGTTTACATGCATATTGAATAAATTTGCAATGAACACCAAACCTCATGGCTCCATCATTTTTTATTACTACACGTCCGCACTACCAACCAACATTGCGCAATTTTTCAAGCGAGCTATGAAACCAACACTCTTAGAAAATTGCGAAGAGGATATTGCTGTTGAGAGAGACTTGTGTGCAATTGGAGTCATCAAGGATGATGAATCACCATAGGACTCCAAAGATGTGAGTAGAAAGTCCCAAGCGATGGTGAGCAACGGTAGAGATAAGGAAGCAACTGATATTGAAACCCTCACTTGCCTCGTCAAGAACTGGACTACAGAAGTTTTCAAGCTCAAACAACAAAGAAGGGACACATCTACAGGCAGCCATCTGCCTAGGTAGAGAGAGGAAAGCATCTCATCAGGTAGCAATCAGTACCATCTAAAAACTCTGCAAAGTTGTGTGTTCCAAGTTGAACAGTGTGCAAATCCTAAGTTCTGTTCATTCCACAAAGAAAATCACCCCAAGAAGTCTTTTTCGGACTAGAAGCGAGTCGTGAACTATGTATGCAGTCATACTTTCGATGTGGAAAATAATATGTAGGACAAACTGAAAGACATTGATGATGATGAAGAGGTTTCGCTTGATGAACCATCAATTTATGGGCATGTGGTGAATGCATATCAGTGCTCACAAGCAATGTCGAAGACAAACACCGAGAAGTAGCCCCAAAGAAAAGTGACCAATACAATGTCAGGATTAAAGGGGCTCCCCTTAAACTTGGGGAAGGACAAGAAAATATGAGACTACTGATGAGGAAGGTTGATCCATCGGTTTCCCAAAAGAAGAAAACACAAAACAAGTCTAGGAAGATAGTAACGATGAGCAGCAAGCTGCAGAACACTCCGCCGAACAACATGAACATCCGTTGTACCCCGAACACCTTGGTGAGTCTACCACCTCTGAACTACAACATTGTTGATGACATGAAGAAAAATCAAGCGAACATTAGTTTTTTCAAGTTAGCTAAGATCTAGAGTTAGCGAGACATCCTCTTGCACACATTGGGACAAAGAACAATGAACAACACAACCTCTACCAACAAGGGAGCGAGCACAACTCCCAAATCACTTTCTACTATGCTCAACACACTCTAGATGGAAGAAGAAAACTCAAGTTTCCCTCCATTCCTACTGTCATTTGAAATTTGCAACTGAAATGTTCAAAATTACTTGGTTGATTTCAGCGTGGCAGCCAACATCATGCTGCTCTCCATTGCAAAAAAGATCAATGCACAATGGTGCAAGACATCTGTGCGGATCATCTAGCTTGATCGAATATTGGTACTAGCCATTGGTGAACTATGGGATGTGATAATCTGACTATCTCATGATGGTTGAGTCCACCAATGCATCAACATAGTACCTGTGGACATACCAGAAGCATACAATCTACTACTCAGCAAAGACTGGTCTAGCAAGCTATACAGATATTTTACTACAGATTGGTCTGACATGTAGCTTCCATACAAGGGAAAATGCAACCAAATATGGGTATTGTTCGAGAGGTATATGAAGCATAATGTCACTCCCCTTAAAAACGAGAATGAAACATTGGCCTTCGCAGAACTCATGTTTGGAAACTGCCTCCTTGAAACAACGTTGGGGTGTTATTCTGCACGGCCAACTCCAACCCCAATAGACATGTAGTTGGGGTTCCTCCCTTTCCCAACTTATGGTAATGAAACATGTACAGTGCATTGCACCAATAGTATCAATAGAAATAGAAATAGTAGTAATACTAGAACTAGCACATCAAGCGGTCAGTGTACAAACAAGTTGTGGACCATGTACTTTGATGGATCAAAGACACAAGACGAGACATGAGCCAGATGTGTCTTGATCGACCCTTACAATAGGAAGCATATGGTTTCAAGTTGCTTGCAGTTTGAGTGCATGGACAATGTTTTTGAGTATGAAGCATTCATGTTAGGCTTGCAAAAAGCCATCAGCTTCAATGTGGTCGCACTCAAAGTGGTAGGTGTTAGTGCCTAAATCTACCTCAGGCTGAAGGAAGGTAGGTCTAGGGTAACATTAAACCATGCTTAACCTGGTAGCTAGCCCTACCAAGTTGGGAGAGGGCTCTCCTTGTCAATTTCAATTAGAATATGACAACTAGGGCTTGAGATGACTGAAATGAATACTGATTTTAGGCTAGGTATATTAAGTCAGAGGATTTTGTTTGATTTTGATGGTTGGTTGCTGGATCAATTAGAGAAGGCAACTTGGATCTAGGAAATCAACTCAGTAATACAGTCATGTCCTATGGGGTAGGGTAGACAAGAGCTTATGTACTAGCAAAGGATTTATATGGTAGAGTAATATAGATGAGGAGTTAAGGAGGGCACAAAAAGCTATGAATCCTCTTCAAACAGTGAAAACATTGAGAACTAAATGAAATCCCAAGACAAAGCACTGTAAATCTAGTGTATTCTGTCTATTCACCTTGATTCACTTAGTTTGGAAGAAAGAGAGAGATGTGGATACATATAAACATTGGAAAAAACTCATTACAAAGAAGGAACAATACACAAAACTCACTGTCACAAGAATCCCACAAAAATAGCTGTGAACCCTAGTTTTATTCCTTGCCAACTACTGATACAAAATGTTCAGTGAGTCCAACACTTCTACCAAATTCCAAGCTTTATGAATGAATCAAAAGTACATGATATAGGCAAGGAAACTACTCAATCTACGTATCAGGGTCGAATCCATGAGAAAAGGGTAGGTTTCAACCATATCTAAGCTAAGAACAGGAATATAGGCAGTGGAATAGCTTGCCTCTAAAACTAAGGAAACCAACTCATTCAGTTCAAAACCACCTTTGACTTGATGTATCTACTCAATTAAGTGTTTTACATCCATAATTGCATCAAATTACATCATTAACCATGATAATTTCACCAAGAGAGCAAGAAAAAGTCAATTGCAGAGAAAACTAAGCAAAATCTGGAAAAACAGGCAAAACTGGCAAATTTCCTCCTATGCACAGCGCCACTGATCCTATGCACAACGCTTTTTCTAGGCTACTTTTGGAAAACTTCCCGAAGTCCAAATCAGGTGCAAGATAGCTCATTAGAGATCTTGGTGAGTCTACTTTCTGGAACAAATTGAATTTCTAAATTTGGAGTCCATTTGCCCCTCCAAAAATGGAATCTCCCAAGACTGCTTCTTGTGTGGCAAAAAAGTGGTAGAGAGGGCACTTTTCGGGTGTTTTTTTCCCCTATTGATTTCAAAAATATAAACTTTTTTGCAAATGGATGCCCCCAACAAAAGCGCAGCACCTGCTAAAAAAACCTGTTTTTTGCATTAAAATTTTAAAAACTGACAAAAAATGCTCCAAATTTCTTCAAATTTGGCATGAGTGATCCTTTTTAGGTGCTTTGCTAGGTCAATGATGCTTCAGCTAAAATCTTGAGCTTATCTTGCTCTTTTTTGCTCCTCAAAGCTCTTTTTAGCTTAGCCTTTAACCTCTTCACCCTTGTTTTGTAAATTTTGTTATGGGTTAGGTAGTGATAAGCCATATGGCGCAACATTTTCTTCTCTTTGTTGGCTCAAGCATCTTTTCTAGTTGAATGTTTTCCATCTCCAACCATTATTCTCGATCATCCTCAATTTCTTGCTCAAGGGAGGTCATCTTGATCTTTCTCATCTTTGCCATTTGTCTATTCTCCCTAATCATTTGAAGCTCCATAATAGTTTGTTTATTTGTCATTTTATTGTTCTCCTACTCAAGAAAGTTGATGATCCATTTGGCTCTCTCAAGATCAAGAGATAAGGCTTGTATTTTACCCTCCTCTTTGATAATCATGTCTTTGAGTTTTGAGCTTGGAGAGCCCAAATCAGTGACATCCTCCTTAATTAGAACAAAATCCCTGTCTTGCCCTTCAGTAGGGCCCTCCTCGTGCATCCTTTGCTTCCCTTTGTCTTTTCTCTTTGATTGTTGGCCAAACTGTATAATTGGAGAAGGCAAAGCCCCTTTCACCCCCAGTGAAGATAACATTTGCCTGCCTGTGGTCTGGTGAAGAGAACGAGACCCTTCCACCCTTGGTGGAGATAGTACTCGCCTGGCAGTAGCAAAAAGCGTCCTGGTGCCTCTCTCATAGGTGACAAACTTATGAACATCTGGCTGTCTTGATGGCCCTCCTTCCTCTTAAGGCATGATGGAATCACTTGAGGGCCTTTGAAAATCTCATGGGCAATGAAGGTCCCATGGTATGTTCAGCAAGCTTAGCTGATGCAAAAAAACAATTTTGATGAGTGAGAAGTGGTAAACACTGTTGAATTGCTGAGAAAAAGGTTTCCTTTGCATATAGAGAGCCATCTTCTCAATATTTCTTCATAAAAAGTATGGGAGGTACATCATCCTCACTCTTGTGAAATGCATCAAAAATCTGACATGATATGTATATAGGTGGGAAAAGCTCCCTTCACAAGTGAAATACTTGATGATGAGTTTCATGAGAGGAGCATAAATTTCTGCAAGTATTTGAAAGGAAAAACCTTGCTGATTTGCCTATGATATCCAGCCTTAATATAAGGCTCATAATGTTCTCTACCCACATGCTGCTCCTTACTCCATTGTTCAACTACATTAGGGATGCCTGTTGTTGCTGCAATGGTTTCAGGTGTCAAGGTGAAAGAGACACCAACAAGGTTCACCTGGCCATTGTGAAGATGAAGAACAAACAACCTAGCAAGCTCATGATGATATTTCACCCTCTCTACCATTTCACAAAACTGATAACAAGACTGGTGTTTAAAGAAAGCTACAACAAGAGGGCAAGCAAGTAATTCTGTAAGAGTGGTAGGCTCCTCCTGGATAATTTTTCCCCCTTTGTGTGGCTTTCTTGGCACATGACATTCTTGGGTAGAATCACTGAGAGTTTGCTCTTCCCTCTAATAGTCAGAATCTGTGTCCATGCTTATGAATTTGGAGTGAAAGCAGATGAGTATGAAGAGACTTTGAAATATGATGTGAAAGGGTATCTTTTGGGAAATGAGGGGAGTGGATGGTATTATGAATGTGGAATGAGGGGTTTGATAATGAAGTGAATATAGTGAAGGAATAGGATGTGGGAGTTAGGGTTTGGGAATAGGGTATAGGTTTAGGGTTTGGTAAATGGGAGTGGGGTTTGGGGAGTGAGTGTTGATGATTTTGGGAGAAGGAAAGGGATTTACGGAAAATAGTTTAAGGGAATAGGGTTTATCGAAAAAGAAACAATAGAAAACAAGTACCCTCTGCAAATCTTTGAGATGATTTGGAGGATAGCGAGGGTTTAGTTTTTTGAGATATTAAAATCACCACAACTGATGAAAACCCTTGCTAAACAAGACGAAAAGCTTTAATTACTTGATGAGAAGCCAATTAAGGAATTTGAAGTAAAGTAGGGTGACTTGATTCGTTTTGAAGCTTAGTGGACAGGTGTGCAACGCTAAGAAACAGGTGTGCAGCACCAGACCAAAATGCAGTGGAAAACCTGTGACAGGTGCGCAATGTTGGGTAGGTGCACAGTGCTAAGGCCCAGGTGAGTAGCGCCAACAACATTTTGGGATTTTTCCTTTGTTTTTTCCCTCTTTCTTCAAAAACATGATTTTTTTGCTTTTGTCTCTTTCAATTGCAACAATGAAGACTTAAATAAAAGGATTGGCTTTTATATCCCTCTCTTTATTTTTTCATTAACCAAACCCACTTTTCTAATGTTTTGCTAGCTTTTTTCACAAATGCTCTGTTTCACTTTATTTCTGACATTTTTCCTTTTTTCAGGTGGACTTTTACATTGACTTTTTGGATTTCAGGAGTTGGCTTTGTTGCCAGGTCACCAGGAACAACTATTGGAACACTTATTACATATAGAAACATTGAAATTACATGAAATTTTTACAACAATGGAAAAACCCTGTTTTCACCTCAAAACAGAGTTTTGAGGTAAAAAAGAATTATTGAGCATAACAAAAGTAAATTTATGATTTTATGAGTTTATTGATTCTCCTCATGTGCCTGCTGACCTTTCTATTCAAATAGGATGACCACGATGACAAACCCTAAGACCTAGTGAGACTAAACAAAAAACTGATTTTTATAAATGAAATGAAACAGGATGACAGTAAATGACTAAAAAAAATGTATGAACAGGTCAGCAGGTGAATGTCATGAGGCAAATTGACATGAAACCACTACCATCAGTTGATCCATGACCTAATGGAATGTAGTTGATCGGATGGGACATCTAATATGCATGCAAAAAGAGCAATTTGATCACTGATGGAAGTGTGAAGACACTGAAACTAACATTGGCTCCAATGGGGATGGTAGGTCCTAGGAGGTGCCAAGAACCATAGATCTCTGTAAAAGTAGATAAGTGCCTTCATCCATTGGGCAATATGGAGTCAATAACTTTAGAACACCAAAACAAAATCCTTTATTCAAGGCTCATAAATAAATTGACTCAACTAAGACTGACTCAAACAATTGACACTCAATAATCAAAAATTGAAAACAAACATTCAACTTGATAGCCTTCACTTCGAGCCCCAAGCTAAATGAATGGTGGTAGTGAAAAATTTGCAATGAAAGAAATAAAATGGTATGTAAAGTGATAAATGTGATAGCAGAAAACTTCTCAGAGATAGTACTGTTTCATAAGCCGACCATTTACCGACCCTCTTGGACAATCTTCCCCGTTCATTTCTTTGAGTAGAAAAACATTTTTACCTCTATATGCAGTAATTCTATATGCTCCCTTCCATAGGTTCTCAAACTTGTCGTGCTTGCCTTTATCTTCGTTTCTAGCATCCCACCTTAGCACTATGTCTTCAATCTAAAATTTGTCTGACTTTGCCTTCTGATCATAAATCCTTTTAATTCTCTCCTACAGCCTGAAGGTATTCTGAAAAGCTTCCTCTCTCATCTGCTGTAAATGGATCATTTGGCTTATTCTCCGCTGAAAACGATCTTGCTCGCTACCAACTTCTTGCAAAATCTTAACAACCGAGACTATGAGAGATGTCGGGAACACTGTGTCAATACCATATACAATCTCGAACGGAGACATTCCTATTGACTTCTTTTGTCTTACTCTATCTGCCCATAGTGCATTAACCAATTTTTTATGTCAACTCTTATTATTGGTTTCTAGTAGCTTTTTAATGATGTTGACCAATGATTTGTTTGAAGATTCAGCCAATTCGTTACCTTGCAAATAATATGCAGTAGAATGTCCCAAGGTAATTTTGTATTTGCTACAAAAGTAAATCATCTTTTTGGACTTGAAAGCGGTTGCATTATTTATAATAAGTTTGTTAGGACAGCCAAAACATGACAAAATATTTGTTTCAAGAAACTGAATTATCACTGAGTTTGTGGCCTGTCGAGGGGGGATCACCTAAATCCACTTTGTGAAATAATTTGTTGCTGTTAAGATCCACTTGTACTGAGCTGAAGATGTGAGATGAATCTATCCAATAAAATCTGGGCCCCATTGCTGAAAAGGTGCACTAACTTCGACTGGATTGAGAGGTAGAGGCTGAAAATTTCTTCTTCCCTAAAAAATCTGGCATTCATGATAGCTTCTGATAGTTTTATAAACATCAGCAAACAAGGAAGGCCAATAGTACCCTACTCTAAAAATTTTGTTAGCCGTCGTCTTCCAAAATAAATGACCTCCACAATCTCCCTTATGGAAATCACTCATGACCTGTTGTGCTTCCTCTTCAGTTAAGCAATTCAGCAAAATTCCTTCGAGATCCTTCTTATAAAGTGCATTGTTCAAAATACAAAATCTAGCAACCTTAAGTTTTAGAGTTCTACCTTTATTTTTTACCATTCTCGTTGGCGGTAAAAGGTGTTGAAGCACGTATACAATATTTGAATACCAAGGAGAATGGAGAAAAATTTTAGATACCTGAATTAGTGAACTATCCTCATCTTCTTTAGACATGGCTGTAATTAGATTTATGTCCAATGCATGTAAATTGGACTCAACCATTAACTTTGCTAGACCCTACCCCTTGATTATCTTTGTTGGTTTTATCTCCAAGTCATATTCTAGCAATGTTGCGATCCAATTGCCTCGCCTTCCTTCCAGATATTTTTGTACCAAAACCTCTTTGACTATTGTGTTAGGGATGTAAGCAAGGATATGAGAGTGCAGAATATATACCTAGAAATCTTTCAAAGCTTTCACCAAGGCAATAGCTTGCTTCTCAATGATGTTATATTTCAAGACTGCATCTCTTATTTTCCTACTGAAAAAGGCAATTGGCTTTTCTAGTTGATCTCTTTTCTACATTAAAACTACTGTCATAGTATGTTCATAAGCAAATCAAAATAATATGAAATCCTGGGAATAATTCGGACTGATTAAAATCAGAGCTAAAGAAAGAGCCAACTTTACCAGGTTAAAAGACTTCATAGCTTCCTTATTGCATTTGACCACACTATCCTTCTTCAACATATTTGTAATTTCCCTCAAGTGTTCAACTAGATTAGGCACGAAACGACGTAATAATTTCATCTTACCATTAAATACTTGGATCTCTTTCTTATTACGAGGAAAATCTATCTTATGTATAGCTTCCACCCTAGCAGGATTGATGTGGATTCCTTCCTTTGATATTATGTGACCAAGAAGCTTCCCCTCGTCCATGGCAAACAAGCTCTTTTTGGGATTGAGTGATGCTCCATATTTTCAGCAACATTGAAAAACTATTTTTAGATGGTAAAGATGCTCCTCATCTAAATTTGAAAATACATTCAAATCATCAAGATACACTACTAAAAACACATCTTTTTCATTTGTGAAGGCAATGTCCATGGCATGCTGAAAAGTTGCTCCAACATTCTTTAAACCGAATGGCATCTTGGCATAGTGGAATGTCCCCCAAGGAGTGGTGAATGTTTTCTTTTCCTTGTGATCTTCATGAACCAAAATTTGATTGTAGCCAGAGTATCCATTGAGTAACAACATACAAGATGCTCCAACTACTCTCTGGAGAATGTGGTCCATTTTCGGCAACAGATAGTTATCTTTCAATGACAATTTATTCAATTTTTTGAAATCTATGCACAATCTAATCTCACCTATCTTCTTCCTCACAGGAACCAAATTGGAGATCCAATCTGAAAATCTTATCGAAACGATTATACCAGCCTTGTACAATCAATTTACCTCTTTTTCTATTGACGGAAGCAACTTCGGATTTATCCTTCTCAACTTTTGGCGAAATGGCTTCTGATTTGGCTTAATAGGAATTATATGTTGAATTATACTTTTGTCGTACTCCTTTAAATCTATATAGTCCCAGGAAAATACATCAGAAAATGAAGATAATAAACTAATGTATTTAGCTTTTACCTGAGGAGGTAATGCCTTTGACAACTTCACCGTCTTTGAATTTTCTACTATTCCAATATTTATATCTTCAACACCCTCCTCGGTCGGCACTAAGCTTGGCTTTTGGGCTACATCATCTTGATCAAATAATTCCTCTAAAGGTATAAGGCCTTTATGTATGACATTGTCTTTCAACTGTAAGACTTCCATTTGATTTACCTCCATTTCTGGTTCACAATCATCTTGCTCAGCATTTATAGAAGTATCTTTATACTGGCCTTCATTTTGTAGAAAATCATCAATTTCTTTGTCATCTTGAAACACCTGCCAATATCTTAGATTATCAAGGATAGCTGGAAAATGATTTACATGAATTTCAAACTTATTGTTTGAATTCATTGGGATCTTTAAGCTACTTGCAGTTGTAGCAAGAGAATCTGCAATAACATTTTGTGTACGAGGAACACATGTCAAGGTATAATCTGGAAACAACCTCAAAATATCTAAAACTGCATTATGGTAAGCACTCATTCGCGGATGTTTGGATTGGTTTTCACCCTTGACTTGTTTGATTACTAATTCTGAGTCACCATAAACTGAAATTCTTTTTGCATTCAACTTCTTGAGTGTCTTCAACCCTGCGATCAGTGCCTCATACTTGACTTCGTTATTGGGACAATCAAAAGCCAGTTTATATGAACAAATTCTTACATTGCTTGGGACTTTATTTGGTAGGAAAACAAAGATGCGTACCCAAATCCCATTTCCTGCACCATCCTTACCTAATTCTCCATCGAAATCCATATTCCATAAAACAGCTTCTTCCTCCAAGCATTGGAATTTTTCTTGCTCTTCTACCTTTGTCTGTTGTCCATCAATTTTCTGTTGTTGGCATAATGTAGATTTCTCATAGGTACTTTCAAGCCTTTGTCTCTCTTGATCAAGTATTGCCCTGAAATTTTCTGTTATCTCTGGAACATCTTCCACTTCAACTAGTTGGCTATTTACAATTTTAAAATCACTATTTGAATAAAGAACAAAAGATTCTAAATCTGTATGTACAGAATTAATGGGATGATTCAAAGGTTTCTCCTTGCTTGTGATCATATACTTCATCTTCTTCTCCCTATATAATTTTCTTAGTTGACCAAACACGGGAATAGTGGCATAGGAGAAATCTAATTGCAATGTCCCTTTCAATTTTTCACTCCACAACCTAGATAAAAGCATGCCAAATCTAGGGGGAATGTCGGCCACAACTACATCCATGAGAACATTCTTTGCTGGAATTTGATCTAAAGTCACAACCAAATACTTAATGAGACCAATACATCTGACCCTACCAGAATAAAAGGAATAAAGATCATGATATTTGCAAGTGATGTCCAAACCCAATTTTTCCATAATTTTCTTCGGCATCAAATTGTGAGATGCTCCTGAATCAAACATGGCATTGTGTAAGGCATAATCATGCAATCTAAGGCTGATGTAAAATGGGGCTACTTCAATATCCTCAGATTGGCCTTCTAATGCCAGACCAAAAATAATCTTGGGTTGGTCATCTTCCACATTAACCATATCAGACAAGGGATCTACATTCAAAATCTTTGACACTTGACTCTTATAATTGCTATTCTTCATTAATTCAGTCAGAGGTATCGACACCTTTAACTTAGCAATCTCATTCTCTAAGCTAAAGGTTGTAGTTTTATCTACCTCTTTGACCAGAGAATCCTTATTTTCAAACTTTTCTTAGTTGTACTTGGCTAATTTGACTTCTCATTTGCAGATTGTACTTTTCTAAAAGTTGGATATGCTGGCTCCTTTCCTTTTTCTTGAACGTTTGGAGAATCATTCTTTGGTTGTGCTGCTTCCTTCCACTTTTGAATTGGATTAATTGGTACATCCTTGCTCTTGAGTGAATATTGTCTTTGTTGCACTGTTAGTGCATTCATATATCCCCTCTGATATTCATTTGATTCTTCTTTTAGGACTGTTTCATTGGTTAGTATAAAATCTTCATCATTCTGTACAGCCAGGCTTTCTGAATATTCCTCATCCTCCATGATATAGATAGGCAAACCATCTGTTGTAAAAAAGTGGTTTTCCTCTCCTATTGGATTCTCATCATCCTTTGACTCCGAGCCATGCACATAGTTTTACTATAGAGGTGTTTTGACTTGTTGTTGTGCTAATTGATGTTGTGCTCTTTGCTCACGTTGTTTAATCATGAACTGTGGCTGCTGCTGACCATGGAAATTTGGATTTCTGATTGGTGTCTCGGACTTATCTGCAATTGTGAATTTATCAAAAAATTTTGCAATTTTACAAAGAAAATGATCTGAGGAAAAAGCTTCTTCCTTTATGGTCACTTTCTTCTCAGTCTTCATCCTAGCTCTCTTAGCTAGCATATTTGCCTCCACACTCACTGCAATTTTCTGCATATCCTCCAATGTAGCAGGATTTCATTCTCTCAATTGTTATGCCATGTCGAGATCGAAACCATCAGGAATTTTATCAAATCCAGCCCCATCAGTGGCTTGATATCAACTGGAATAGCATTATAGATAGTATTGAATCTTACACAGTAATCCTGAACACTTTCACTAGCATTCCTCTATATATTTTCATATTTGGAAAGAATTTGGAGTGGATTTTTCTTTACCTCCCAACGATCCAGAAATTGCCTATGAAGAACTGGCAATGTATTGATAGTCCCCGTGGGAAGTGCTCTAAACCACTTTCGCACCTCGCCTCCAAAACTTTCCACAAATAATCACATGGTCACATTCTCTTCATCTATCTCATGAAGATCAAAGAAGTCGTTCATCCTGTCAACATGCTGCTATGTTGTGATACCTTGGGTAGCATCAAACAATGGTATTTTACTTTGGTAATCAGCAGGCATAGCATCCAAGTTCTATGGCAAAATGAGAGGTGCATATCTGGTAGCCATTGCTCGAGGTGGATTAGAAGCTAGCCTTGGAGAAGCAGGAGGATTTATAACAACAACGATAGTCGATGCAATGGGTGTATGAGGTGTCGAAGGAGATTATGAGATGGTAGATGTTTGAGGTGTTGAAGGAGGAGAAGATATGGAAAATCTCTGATCAGATATGGTAGGTTGCATGGGAAGGGTGGGGATAAACTAAGGTTGAGAATGAACTTCAGAATTAGAGAAAATAACAGATGAACCAAGAGTAGCAGATGTTGATTCTAGGATCTTGGGAATATTGGTAGCCACAATAGAGGTTTGAAGATTCAAAATATAAGCATTAATTTATCTATTCACTCTTTCAGTTTCAAGGTATTGGACAAATTGCAGATTTAAAATAGTATCACCAAACACACTTTCAGATTTAGTTTCAACCAATGATAGATCAAAGTGTTCATCAATGGGAGATCTTCAAGATATTGAAATACTACTTGGCATGAATGAGATCTAAAAACTGGTCTTGGACTCAATGAACTTTATTTCCTAAGTATTATTGGAATCATATTAGGATTTTCGAACACAGGAGATCAGGATTGGCCCTAGTGTATCTTCTTGAAGCTAGTGTGTTCAATTTTTCCCCAAAATTCAAATGAACATTACAATCTTTTCAACATAATGAATTCTAAACCTATCATCCAAAAGTCTAGAATGGTTTTACAAATACTGGAGTTGTATTTTTCAGTTCATCCCCAGTATGGTCACCACTATGTTAGTGCCTAAATCTACCTCAGGCTTAAGGAAGGCAGGTCTAGGGTAACATCAAACCACACTTAACCTGGTAGCTAGCCCTACCACGTCGGGAGAGGGCTCTCTCCTTGTCAATCTCAATTAGAATATGGAAACTAGGGCTTGAGATGACTGAAATGAATGCTGATTTTGGGCTAGGTATATTAGGTTAGAGGATTTTTTATTTTGATGGTTGGTTGCTAGATCTATTGGAGAAGGCAGCTTGGATCCGGGAAATCAACTCAGGAATACAATCATGTCCTATGGGGCAGGGTAGAAAAGAACTTATGTACTAGAATACGATTGAGATGGTAGAGTAAGACAAATGAGGAGTTAAGGAGGGCATAGGAAGCTATGAATCCTCTTCAAACAGTGAAAACATTGAAAACTAAATGAAATCCCAAGGAAAAGCACTGTAAATCTAGTGTATTCTGTTTGTTCACCTTGATTCACTTAGTTTAGAAGAAAGAGAGAGATGTCCATACATATAAACATTAGAAAAAACTCATTACGAAGAAGGAACAATACACAAAACTCACTGTCACAAGAATCCCATAAAAATAGTTGTGAAACCTGGTTTTATTCCTTGCCAACTGTTGATACAAAATGTTCAGTGAGTCCAACATTTCTGCCAAAGTCCAACCTTTAAAAATGAATCAAAAAGTACATGATATAGGCAAGGAAACTAATTAAGCTAGCTATTAGGGTTGAATCCATGAGAAAAGGTTTGGTTTCAACCATATCTAAACTAAGAATAGGAATATAGGCAATGCAACAACTTGCCTCTAAAACCAAGGAAACCAATTCATTCAATTCAAAACCACCTTTGACTTGATGTGTCTACTCAATTAAGTGTTTTACATAAATAATTGCATTGAATTACATCATTAACCATGATAATTTCACCAAGAGAGAAAGAAAAAGTCAACTGCAGAGAAAACTAGGTGAAATATGGAAAAACAGGCAAAACTGGCAAATTTCTTCTGCACAACACTTATTCTAGGCCACTTTTGGAAGGCTTCCCAAAGTCCAAATCAGGTGCAGGATAGCTCATTGGAAATACTGGTGAGTCTACTTTCTGGAACAACTTGAATTTCTGAATTTGGAGTCCATTTGCCCCTGCAAAAATGGAATCTCCCGAGACTACCTGTTGTGTGGCAAACAAGTGGCAGAGAGGGCACTTTTTGGGTGTTTTTTGCCCTTTTGGAGACCTAGAACTTGTCCAAAATTCTCAGCCATTTCTGAGTATTTATATTTTCCCCTACTTATTCCAAAAATATAAACTTTTTTGCAAATGGATTCCCCCAACAAAAGCCCAGCGCCACCTGTTTTTTGCATTAAAAATTTTAAAAATGACACAAAATGCTCCAAATTTCTTGCAATTTGGCATGAGTGATCCTTGTTAGGTGCTTTGATATTCCAACTATGCTTTAGCCAATATATTGAGCTTGTCTTGCTCTTTTTTGCTCCTCAAAGCTCTTTTTAGCTTAGCCTTTAACCTCTTCACCCTTGTTTTGCAAATTTTGTTCAGGGTTAGATAGTGATAAGCCATATGGCGCAACATTTCTTCTCTTTGTTGGCTTTCTCAAGCATTTTTTCCAGGTGAATGTTTTCCCTCTCCAACCATGATTCCTGGTCATCCTCAATTTCTTGCTCAAGTGAGGTCACCTTGATCTTTCTCTTCTTTGCCATTTGTTTACTTTCCCTAATCATTTGCAGCTCCATAATAGTTTGTTTATTTGTCAGTTGCTTGTTCTCCTACTCAAGAAATTTGATGATCCATTTGGCTCTCTCAAGATCAAGAGATAAGGCTTGTATTTCAGCCTCCTTCACTTTGATAATCATGTCTTTGATTTTTGAGATTTGAGAGCCCAAATACGTGACATCCTCCTCAATCAGAACAAAATCCTTGTCTTTCCCTTCAGTAGGGCCCTCCTCATGCATCCTTTGCTTCCCTTTGTCTTTTCTCTTTGATTGCTGGCCAACCTGTATAGCTGGAGAAGAAGGCAAAGCCCCTTTCACCCTCGGTGAAGATAACATTTTCTTGTGGTTTGGTGAAGAAAACAAGACCCCTTCCACCCCTGGTGGAGATAGTACTCACCTAGTAGTAGCAAAAAGCCTCTTGATGCCTCTCTCATAGGTGACAAACACTGGCACACTTGTAGTTTCAGTCTCATGAACATGTGGTTGTCTTGATGGCCCTCCTTCCTCTTGAGGCACTGATGGAATCACCTGAGGGCCTTTGAAAATCTCATGGGCAATGAAGGTATCCCATGGTATGTTCAGCAAGCTTAGCTGATGCAAAACAACAATTTTGATGAGTGAGAAGCGGTAAATGTTGTTGAATTGCTGAGGAAAAGATTTCCTTTGCACATAGAGAGCCATGTTCTCAATATTTCTGCATATAAAGTATGGGAGGTTCATCATCCTCACTCTTGTGAAATGCATCAACAATCTAACATGATATGTATATAGTCGGGAAAACCTCCCTTCACAGGTGAAATACTTGATGATGAATTTCATGAGAGGAGCATAAATGTTCTGTAAGTATTTGAAAGGAAAAACCTTGCTGATTTGCCTGTGATATCCAACCTTAATATAAGTATCATAATGTTTTATGCCCACATGTTTCCCCTTATTCCACTTTTTACCTACATTAGGGATGCCTGTTGTTGCTACAATGGTTTCAGGCGTCAAGGTGAAAGAGAAATGAGCAAGGTTCACCTGGCCATTGTGAAGATGAAGAACAAACAACCTAGCAAGCTCATGATGATATTTCACCCTCTCTACCATTTCACAAAACTGATAACAAGACTGGTGTTTAAAGAAAGCTACAACAAGAGGGCAAGCAAGTAATTCTGTAAGAGTGGTAGGCTCCTCCTGGATAATTTTTCCCCCTTTGTGTGGCTTTCTTGGCACATGACATTCTTGGGTAGAATCACTGAGAGTTTGCTCTTCCCTCTAATAGTCAGAATCTGTGTCCATGCTTATGAATTTGGAGTGAAAGCAGATGAGTATGAAGAGACTTTGAAATATGATGTGAAAGGGTATCTTTTGGGAAATGAGGGGAGTGGATGGTATTATGAATGTGGAATGAGGGGTTTGATAATGAAGTGAATATAGTGAAGGAATAGGATGTGGGAGTTAGGGTTTGGGAATAGGGTATAGGTTTAGGGTTTGGTAAATGGGAGTGGGGTTTGGGGAGTGAGTGTTGATGATTTTGGGAGAGGGAAAGGGATTTAGGAAAAATGGTTTAACGGAATAGGTTTTAGGGAAAAAGAAACAATAGAAAACAAGTACCCTTTGCAAATATTTGAGACAGTTTGGAGGATAGGTAGGGTTTAGTTTTTGAGATATGAAAATCACCACAACTAATGAAAACCCTTGCTAAACAAGATGAGAAGCTTTACTTACTTGATGAGAAGCCAATTAAGGAATTTGAAGTAAAGTAGGGTGACTTGAGTCATTTGAAGCTCAGTGGATAGGTGTGCAGTGCCAAACCAAAATGCAGTGGAAAACTTGCGACAGGTGCGCAACGCCAAGGCCCAGGGGTACAACACCAGCAAGATTTTGGGATTTTTCCTCTATTTTTGCCCTCTTTCTTCAAAAACATGATTTTTATGCTTTTGGCTCTTTCAATTGCAACAATGAAGACTTAAACAAAAGGATTGGCTTTTATATCCCTCTCTTTTAATTTTTCATTAACCAAACCCACTTTTCTATTGTTTTGCTAGCTTTTTTCACAAATGATCTATTTCACTTTATTTCTGACTTTTGCCTTTTTTGCAGGTGGAATTTTACATTGAATTTTTGGATGGCAGGAGTTGGCTTTGTTACCAGGTCACCAGGAGCATCTATTGGAACACTTATTACATATAGAAACATTGAAATTACATGAATTTTTTACAATAATGGAAAAACCCTGTTTTCACCTCAAAACAGAGTTTTGAGGTAAAAAAGAATTATTGAGCATAACAGAAGTAAATTTATGATTTTATGAGTTTATTTATTCTCCTCATGTGCCTGCTAACCTTTCTATTCAAATAGGATGACCATGATGACAAACCCTAAGATCTAGTGAGACTAAACCCTAAAACTGATTTTTATAAATGAAATGAAACAGGATGACAGTAAATGACTAAAAAAAATGTATGAACAGGTCAGCAGGTGAATGTCATGAGGGAAATTGACATGAAACCACTACCATCAGTTGATCCATGACCTAATGGAATGCAACTGATTGGATGGGACACCTAATATGCATGCAAAAAGAGCAATTTGATCATTGATGGAAGTGTGAAGATATTGACACTAATAGTAGGTAATTTAGAGATAGTGGTATGGTAGGTACGTAACACCATTCACTATTTTTCACTGCATCTCAAAAGTTACTAGCAAGAGGTTTGATGTCTAGTCTTTAACTTCCAAGCATTTAACATCATTGTTGTACCACGTATGCATAATGCAGCTGCCAATGCTTTGGTGAATGCATCTTCGAGAATGTCACCAATTAGGGATAGATTTACTATTGCAATTTTATACAAGCCATCTATCCCAGACAAAATAACTAATTTATGCATATTTAAGATTGATCAACAAATATTGCATTTCATTGCCAACGTTGACGTCTTCAAAGATGCAGCGATAGATGATGACGAGTGCTAGAGCTCTCTACAAGTAGAATATAATAATAGGAAAGGCCACCTTATCAGAAAAGGTGTGGAAAAATTGGAAAAAAAATTATGACTTGCAAGAACATTTTAAGGGGCTGAGGAACAACAAGACCCACAACTCCACCATGATGCATGAATCGATCAACCTGGGAACAAAACAAGATCCGAAGTTCGTCAATATTGGTACATGCTACACACAACAAGGGTAGCAAGCCATTGTTTGTTTGTTCAAATAGTACCAAGATGTGTTTGCGTGGACATATGATGATCTAAAAACTTATGACATGCGGATCATCCAACACATTATCCCGATCAAAGAAAGGGTCGAGTGATATCAAAAGAAGCTGAGGAAAGTACATTCGTCGCTTGAACGCCTCATAGAGAAAGACATTACTATGTTGTTGGATGCACGGATCATATAAAAAGTTCTACATTCTACATGGGTTTCAAATCTTGTTCTTGTACGCAAGAATTTTGTGGAAATCCGCTTGTGTGTTGATTTCCAAAACGTAAACTGCACCTCGGAAAAAGAAAACTACCCCATGCCATCTATGGACCACATTCTGTAAATAGTATCTGGGGCACATATGTTTTCTCTTCTTGATGTTTTTTCAAGATACAATCAGGTTCTGGTAGCAGAACCTAATAGAGTTAAAACTACTTTCTATACCAAGTGGGGTACGTTCAATTACAGATGAATTCCATTTGGGCTTGTAAATGTAGGCGCAACCTTTCAGTGTGCCATGGACATCACTTTTCACAGACTCATTAGACACAGCGTAGTGGTATAACTCGATGATGTGAGTGTGTTTCAAGAATACGAGAAAACCACATACACCATCTAAAGAAAAGTTTTGAGCAATGTTGTAGATACGGGATTTCCTTGAGTCCCAAAAAGAGCGTACTCGTAGTATCTCAAGGGAACCTTCTCGGCCACATTGTTTCTAGACCATTACATAGATCCCTCAACCATATGACAAGAAATCCATGCATTCCTTCTTGGGCAAGATAAACTTCCTTCGGAAGTTCATCTCAGATTATGTGCAGATAGTTAAGCCCATGCAGGACACAAACAAGATAGATACAATCTATAGCTAGGGCAAGAGGGAAAATTATGCATTCACCTGGATCAAGTAGGCCATTACAGAAGTGCCTGCACTCTAAAACCCAGACTTCAAGAAATATTTCCTGTTATACACCTTCACCTCTGATAATTCATTAGCTATAGTACTCACTCAGAGGGACGAAACGAATGATGAACATCCCATCTCCTTCATGAGCACAAGCATGCAGGGACCAAAGCTCAACTACCCCACCATTGATAAGAAAGTGTATGTAGTGTAGAAGGTAGTGAAACACTTCAAGATCTACTTGTTGAATAACCATTGCATAGTCTTCGTCCCTCACCCAGCAGTCCGCACATTTCTTGTACAACAAGAATTGGGTGAACGATGTGCAAAATGGATGATAGGATTGCAAGATTATAATCTTGAAATTAAGCCATTTCACATGATCAAAGGAAATGGGCTCTGCAGACTTTCAACTGAAGTAGTACATGCTTCAGAGAGTGAAGAAGAGCTCGTCGGTTAGGATCAGGAAATTGACATGTATTATATAAGGCGAGAAACACCTATTGAAGACATAACCTCTTGGTATGCAAATGTGTGCCAGTACCTTGAGCACGATACCGTAACCTCTCAATTTTCCATTAGACAGAAGAGGGAATTGTGCCTTAAAGCCTTATCATATCCGTTGGTGCACAGAGTGCTTTACAACAAGCACAATAATGAAGTTTTTATCAAGTGCTTGGAGGCACATGAATCAGAGAAGGTCCTTCAAGATTTGCATGATGGACCCGCTGGGGTCACTTTGTGGAAAACACCACTGCGCACAAAGTTATGCGAGCTGGTTTCTACTCGCCCACATTATTCAAGGATGCACATGCTTATGCCCGCAAGTACCTGGTCTATTAGCGATGCACTGACATAACACGGAGATCAACAACCCCACTACACCTGATTGCAATGACCGAACCATTCCAACAGTGGGGCTTGGACATCATTGGGGAAATCTTCCCAAATTCATGAAAGAAACACCACTACATTCTAACAGCATTTGGTTACTTCACACAGTGGATAGAAGCAATTCCACTCAAACAAGTGAGTGACTAGGAGGTCATCATCTTCCTCCAGCAAAACATCATCTCACGCTTTGACATTCCATTATCACTTGTTTTTTATAATGCAATCTAATTTTAATCTTTGAAACTCTATGATTTTGCATTACATAATGGTATTGTGCTAAAGCATTCATCTAACTATTACCCACAAAGAAACTATCTCGCAGAATTCACGAATAAAAACCTCATTCATAGTCAAGAAGACCATTTGCTCTTAGCAATGCAACTAGCATACCACCCTAATGAATGCATTATGGGATGATAGTGTAACACCCAAGCCCTCTATGAATACTTCATCATACTTCCTAGTTTATGGTAAAGAAGCCATCCTTCCACCAAATATCTACTTGCCTACACTTTAGCTTTCTGAAGAATCCCAAGGCAAGCCTTTCTAGCTAGTTTAGCGTAGGATGGGTTCTCTGCATAAGGTTCAGGAAGAAAGGATGAAAGAAAAAGGAAAAGTCACACTCCATAGAACTGTATCAGGAGATGGTTCGATAAGAAGTCTATAGGGAAAGCTAACTTCGGTGTTGGTGACATAGTTTTGAAATGGGATAAGTCCCATGAAGACAAAGGCAAACATATGAAGTTCCAGTCCTTGTGGATTGGTCTCTACACAGTTCATGAGAAGCTTGGCCCACCCACGTACCATCTCAAGCATTACTTTTAGTAGGCGATGTCGTGCCCCATGCCATGTACATAGTCTGCTTCCTGCTTGTTGTTTTTTTCTTGTTTACTTAGTTTACTATCATTTTTTTTTGCTTACTATTTTTGTTCACATTTGTTTTGGTTGCTTGATACCTTACTATTTTTGTTTTTGGAAATAAGTGCTGCCAACTACTATGTCCTGGCTTTTGAATAGAGTATGTGGCTAAAATTTGAAGAGACTTGTGACACTATAGCACCTGGATAGTCTTGTGTTAGTCTTCTCTGTGCTTGGTTATAAACTTCGGCTAATGAAGTCTTGACGGAAAATATGAACCATCTGCAAGGGAATTTTTGGTCCAACCATGAACCTGTGTCCACACTGGGAAGCCCCATGACTGTACTCAACCTTTTTCTCAGTGTGTTCAATCTCATCCAACTAGTAGAAATGGAGAAGGGGAAAATATAAATGAGAAAACCCATGTCAGAGATCTTAGATGATTCTTTGAAGGAACAACCTCTTCTGCTCTTAATAAGTCAGGATCCCTCTTCTGCCCCAAAAATAAATAAGTGCCTATGCACAGTCATCTTGAAAAATACAAAGGCGAAAGAAGACAAAGGCTTCATGCGAAGAGAGGTGAAGCATGCAACTCCATCGGGGTACTGACTAGGCTAGCTGGTAGTGGAGAAATGTGTGTGTTCCTACGTGATTTCTTTGGGGTACTGTCCAGGCATGCTAGTTGTGAAGCAACACTAAAGATGAAAACTTATACTCTAAAAATGTTCAAATCACGAGCTAAACTTTCCTTCTAGAATTTTACACACTGTGATCAAGATGAACTTTTAGTTGTGCTTGAGTGAGTTGGCGAAAGGTGAACCATGTATGTCCATGGGGTAGGTAGGGAAGTCGAAGTAACCTACACATCGATTCAATACTCCCCAAAAGATCAAGCCCCTGTGCTAGCAATGAACCAAAACAGAGAAGGTGGAGTTCTACTAGTGTGTCGCCAAGTGTTGTAGTGGCTACAACCACCCTCCAAAATTTTGGCCTGCGACCATTTTTGGAGCCTCCCTTGAGAGTTTCACTTGATGACTACACACACTTGGGTTCACTCCGTGAGAACGTGTGAGTCTTTGCATCCACCTTGCTTTTTAATTTCACCTAATTTTTTGCATGTTGATGTAAAAGTCATGCTTGCGACCATGTTTTGGTCATGCTCAAAGTCTTCGCTTCATGTGTACTTGTTGTGTTTGCTATGAAAATATTTGTCGCACTCACACACAGAGTTACATTCACTGTTGCACAAGTGTCATTATGGTTGACCAATGATCAATCACAAGTGTCATGCTTGTCGCTTGCACCATCGGTCAGTCATGTTGAACATGTGTGTCTGGATGGTTTGGGTCATTTTGTCGTCGAGCCATGTAAGTCTATGTTTGAAGGATCACATACACATCTTTCACTCATTCACAAACTTAGTCATTTTTGTTGAAGTTCTGATGACCAGACTCCCCTCTAACAGCTGGCCCATCACCCCCGCCATCGACTCGATCGACTATCACCTAGAACAACACAAAAGAACCAAGCAAGTCATTTCAAGTTGTGACGTCCACAAGAAAATAAGTCAGCCTTCATGTTGGTCAACTAGAGGGTTTGACCCAAAAACCTCCCTGGGGCTCACTCCACTAAAACATTGCACAGATAGGCCAGACAGACACCCAGTTCCCATCCTTGTCTCCCTTAGAAAATTGTGTAGTTTTCCCAGCTAGGCCTCTTGACAATTGATTGAATTCTCACTAAAAAAATTGCGTAGTTTTCATGAGCAATCCCTCTTATACCGAGCAATCCACTCAACTCAAAAACTGTGTAGAGGTGATCAGCAAGCTAGCCTCCCAGCATCATTGTAGTTTTTCCCACCAGCAACTCTTGGTAGTTGACTGATAGTTCCCCTAAGGAATTGCAAATTTTTTGCTGCCAAGCTCCAGTAGTTGATTGCCAGTTCCCTCCAGGAATTGTGCAGTTTTTGCTTCCAATGTCTCGGTAGCTAACTGCTGGTTCCCTATAGGAATTACACAATTTTGGCTACCAATCTCCCACTGCCTGCTCATTCTGGAAACTGCACAAATTTTTTCTGCCTAAAATTCCCGTAGCCTGGACTATTCCTCCCAAAAACTGTGCAGTTTTGTCCTCCAGTTGATCCAGACCCCACGAATAGTCACTATCTATCCAGATTTCCCATATTCATCACCTAGTGTATCTTGTGCAGTTTTCATTAGCAGTGCCCAGAGACTCCATCTCGCCTCGTAACCTTGTCACCTCTCCTGGTCACCTACACCCAAAATGATCATGTATCATGGTAGACTAGGAGGTTTTTGGATTCGATGTCATCTCGCCATAACTAACTACAGGTACATGTACACAAACAAACATGGCATGACGACGGATGGGATGAACGAAGGGAGCACATGCAGAAGGACAGGTTTACCAATAGACAAACAGACAATGCATACAAAGAGATGTGCTCACGAATGGATGATCATGCAAAGATGTGTTTGCAGACGAACGAATGAGAAAGCATGCAAGATGTGCCCATATATGGACGGATGAAAGAATATGCACCTTTCGCGAACAGACGATCCTGTTAAGCCTTTCAACATACAAGCAATGAGTGACGTGCAAAAGAAACATCAAGCGAACTAACGATCATCAAAGACTCCACGCATTTTGCCATGTAAAGGCAGAGCTATGACACACCGTGAGGACATTTATCACCCAGTAGCACTGCAACTCGACATGCACAACAACACCAACATGAATGTACCAACACTTTCATGTTGAGTCATGTCATGAGTCATGTCATCCACATCTCTACTATGGGCCATATTGTTAATCAATGTAATTTAACATGGAAGTCCAAGATACCCACTTGTTGTACAAAGAGTCATGTAAAGTCGAGAAGTCATGGAAGTCAAACAATCATGAGGGTAGTCGAACAACCACACGGGTCAGTTTCACCCTTGGTTATAAATATCCCCTCATTTGTACATGCAAAGGAATTTTCACATTAGCTTCTCCCACATAGACTTGAGAGTCTGTAATATTTTCTTTGAGGAGTAAGTAGTGGCTCCAATCCCTCACCCACGGGGTTAGTGATGTATGGTGTAATGATGTGTCTTGGAACTTTCGCTTAATTTAGAAGCTTGCTAATAGGCTAACACGTTTTCACACATGTATTTTATTGTAAGACTAATCTTGAACACTTGTGATGCATGTTTATTTAACTTGTGTTTAACAGATGAACTCATTCACTCGTTGTAATGCATAATCTATTAATGAAAATGTGTTGTATATGATATTAACGTTGTCCTTCCCATGGTGGCTACCTCCCTAGAAATCACATAGACCTTTCACATAAAACTAGCTATAATAACCGTTGCACTCGTGTGGACTGATCCACTGAGTGTTTTATGTGTTATCTTCCCTTGTGTGTTGTGACTGTCACATCCGTGTGGACTGCTCCTCTGGAATCTGTGCACGTCCTATTGTGTTGTGTGTTCCTAGAAGAGTTGGGGCTTCCTCTCAACTGACTTGGGACTCACTCCCACCCTCTCCCTCTATAGTGAAAGAACAATTGACACAAGTAACACTAGAAATCACTAGGCACATGAACCTCACTTCTCGAAGACCAATCATACCACTCTCCTATGTTGACAAGCAAGAGTTGAGGAAAATCCTTAAGAAAATGCCAACTGAGCCATCATACCGGATGGGACTCCCACACCAAACGGTGTGAGGTATAGTTGGGACTTCATACCGAGGTGAACCCCTAAATGTTGGTGGGTCCAGCACCGTCAACACCAACATATGACACATTTCCATTTGAAGAGTTGGAAGAGAGAAATATAAGTTGGTAGACAATGATTATTTTCCCTTGATGAGGAAAATAGAGCACTCAGAATAAATTGGAAACCACGCAACACATTGCATGTGTCTAGCTATGACGAAGTAGAGGATTGTAATTTAGGTTGGCATCAACAATTTCTACATCCAGGTTAACGGTTTTTCCTTCCAATGATATCTGCAGGTCATTGAGAATACAATATGGATGTGAACCTATACCATCGAAGGCTTCCAAGGTATTGGGGGACTGGTTGAGAGGTGGAGAGCCAATATATTTCCAATATGGAAAAGACACAATGTAAGTAGAAGCACCATCATCAATAATAGTCGTATAAATAGTCTTCCCGTTGATAATAACTTGTATCAAAAAAGCAAGTTGATGCGGGTGACGAGGAACATAGTTATCAATATGAAAAGTTATTAGATTCGAATCGGTAGGATCAATTCCTCCTATGGAAGATAGTAATGCTTTCCTTTGTGATGGAAAAGTTTGGAGGACTTCCAAAGCTAACATCGCCGAAGGTTCTTGAACTAAATCTTCCACAATATTATAATGTTGAGCAACTCGAGCATTCAGATTATATGATGAATTCTGAAGAAAACCTTTGGGAGGTAGACAGGTAATGGAATCATTACTAGGTTGTTCAATATGAAGAGGACCAAAACTATGTAGAGTGGAAGTAGAAGGCGTATCAGTGACATCATTTTCCACAATCGTTTTGGTAGGAGTCTGGTAATATTTTGATTAAGTAGCAACACCAATAGGTGTCATTCCACTCCTAAAAACTTGAGAACCTGAAGATTTAGAGGGATTATTGATTGACCAAGGAAGTCTACTATGAAGGACAGGGTTCTTTCAACACAAACGATGTCCCTTGGGTGCCTTTTAATAAATAACTAACCTCAACATGATGGGGACAATACTTGGTATAATGATCTTCATCACATATATGACAAGGATATTTCATCTTGCATTTGGATGCATCATCAAGAGATGGTTTAGGGGGATCCTCTTTTGAGATATCAATTTGAGCCTTACCTTTACCCTTCTTCTTACCTTTCAGGGCTTTGTCTATTGTGGTAGATTGGATAACATTAACCTAAGAAGTTTTACCATCATTTTTGGGAGTATACAAAGGAGGAGAAGGTGCAGTAGGCAAAGTAGATTTATGCCTCGTAGAAGTAAAAGAAGCATTACTATAAGTTTGAAAATTGACCCAATAATACCATCAACAGGAGGGGTCTCCGCAGGTTTAGAAGATTCCAGATCAGTTGATGGTCTTAAAGCATCAGGTAATAGATCATACAGTGTGCTAGATTATGAATATACTAAATGTAGATGTTGGGCATGAGAAATGGCTTGATCTTCGATCACACAACCACCCATAGCTATGTCCTTGGCAATTTTATTTAAGATTCATTTGGTAAACCATTTAGTTAAAATTTCAATAGGAATACCGAACTTGATAAGATGACGTCAACGTCTCTAATCAAGGATGTGATAAGAAATATTTGTAGCAGTCGACTATTTCAAATATGTAAGGAGATGGGTGCCAGTTTCATGTCAAACTAGTAGTTGGAAGTGAGTAAGGAAATCCATAGCCAAGGTGTTGAAATCTTGAAAGGCACCTCGAGGTAACTCAATGTACCATTTGGCAGCAGTGCCCATTAGGGTTCGTTGAAAAAGATGCAATCTAATGAAATCATAGACCCGAGCGTTAGATGAACACCATAAATGGTAGGTCATGACGTGAGCTTGTGGACATTCTTTAGACTTTCCTTTGAATTTTGGACAATCGCGAGGAATTTTGGTAGGAATCAGAGACCAATACAGTGAATGAAGTATTGGGTTGTTTGTAAGCCTTGACACATCTGGGAATTCCAAAGTTGCTAAGAATGACAATTGAGGATTAAAAGGCATGAAAGGCCTTTGATAAGGTCCATATTGAGGATTCCAACCTTTTTGGTATTGATTTTGTCCCATAGTGGTGGATTTTGACCACAGGGATTTTGATATTTCCCCCACTTGGAGGAATTTTTACCATACAAAGGTTGAATTTTCCCCCACAAAAGTGGGTTCTGACCAGGAAAAGGTTGATATTGACCTGCCACAGACCGTTGAGAACCATAAGGGGGATAAAATGCCTATGAGGAGTATTGAGCATAGGGTTATTTGTGCAATTGTTGACCTATTTGATATTATGGTTAATATTGTTGTAAAGGTTGTTGATAAGACCCTTGTTGCATATAAGGTCCTTGTTGTACAAAAGGTATTTGTTGCTTACAGATTCCTTGTGGAATTTGATAGGTTCCTTATTGATATTGACCAGTTTCTTGTTGTTGCATTATTCCTTGTTGCAAAGGATTACCAACTCCTAAAGGATAAGTTCCGGAAGCAGACTAAAACTGACTAGATGACCCAAATGAGGGATTATGGCCATACTACATTTGGGATATTTCCTATTGATTGAAAGGTGGCTTTTAAGGTTATTGTGAACCATAAGGAGGGTCTGGCTATTCGCAAGGTATTTGAGCTAAAAAGTGTTGTTGATAAGGAATTTCACCAGATCTAGAAGGAATATTACCAATAGTTTGACTTGCTCCTGTAACGTGAGTTTGAGATCCACTTGCATAGATTCCACCAGAAATAGGAGGTACATATGGAGGAGGTGTAACCACTATAGAGGTTGAAATAGGATTTGAAGAACCTATAGGGACATTAACTGTCCCAACTGTAACTATAGGTTGAACAAGAATCGAAGAAACCACAGTTGGAATAGGAATTGGGAAGCTACGTTCGAAACAAACAGACCACAGGTAGGCATAACACCAGATTACTATATCAGATGATGATAAAGCAAAGATGCACTTGGAGTACCTAAAACTAAATGACTAAGAGAAGTATAACCTGGCGGAAATAAAGGTTCACTATTTTCAGGTGGTGGAGTTGGCTGACTCCCCATATGAGGAGAAGACACATAAGGAAACCCTTCAGGTGGAAAGTGATATTTAGATTCATCACCAATAACCAAAGTATGAGTGGCCAAGACTTCTAGAGGAGGATCTCAAGGAGAGGTTGGAATCTCTCCTTTTTATGCCATGGGTGGAAACAATTGGTGAGGTGGAATCCATGATGATTGAGGATAAAGCTCCAAAGGTACATTGATATTATGAAATGGACTATATGGGTATTGAGGAGATATTATCAAAGGATTATAAAGCAGATTCAGGGGAAACAACAAAATCCATTGAGGAACCTTAGGACTTTTTGGGTCAGATTCCTGAGATGATGAAAACAACTCTTGAGGTGGAGGACGAGAAGCAAGGGGTTGAATACTAGGGAGAATTCCAAGTTCAAAACCTTGAAATTCAAGTGACTCTGGAATCGAAGGGTGGACTCCTTGTGGTGACCGTTCAATGTCAAACTGTGAAGGGGATTGATAAGGTGAACTCGACGTTTTGCCACGGTGACCTTTTCTAAAAAACAAACAGAGAGGAGGTGATTTATTTGAGCTTCAATTAAAATTTACCATTAATAAGGCATAATTAGGTGAAGGATAAATGCATGGGTAAGGCATGTTGTCATGGGCAGTAAATTTTAGAACATAAAGCAAAAAATAAATAAAAAAGTGTAATCTAGGCAAGAGGTTTTACCAAGTATCCATGAATTTCTATATACACCTTAGCTAAAACCAAGGACTTAACGTACAAAGGAAAATATCCTTGAATGTTGACTTCAACGTATCACATTTACAAGGCGGCTGACTTGGTTACTTGTGGCTAAAGGATAGCAACCTAGTGGGGGCTCCCAATATATATATACCACTACATGAGGAGCACAAGTCCGTGTTAGCACTATGTAATTCATAACCGTTTGATGAGAGCATTCCCATATAATTTCCATACATGGAGTGCCTATGATATACTCTAGAGTACTGGATAAAGATCCTATATACTTCCATACATGGAATGGGATTTCACCCCTGGGATACAATGTTGACAAATAACGACATCTACTAGGTTTATAGATGTTGGAACACGTCTCTAGCATAGACCTCTAAATGTTTTTGTTAGGTTCCAAATTATCCTTACGTTAATTGAGTAAATTTTAATTTTTATCTTGAATTATGTTTTAATTTTGGGTTCAAAAGGATGTCACCTAAATTCCTAAGACGAAACTATATGAGACAAATAAAACTTTCCACTTCGATGAAAGCTAGACTTATCAAGGGAATAAATTTCAACCAATAATGCATCAAACAACACGCCTTCCACGAACTTCCAATTTCTCCTTTCAAATGCAATGATCAAAAGAAAAAACAATCTTCACTTTTCACAACTCTAAATGCAACTTTTCGAAAGCAAAATGATCTTTACTTTCACTAAGATGCACTCATATAAATGATGTTTTTCCTTGATTTTTTAATTTTCTAATGCAACTAAAGCATCAACTAAAGAAAAATGAAAATTTGATCCAAATTCCTCTAATGCAACTAACACATCAATCAAAGCAACACCAATTTGAATTCAAAAGCACTTAAATGAAAATAACTTCCACTTTTTCCCTTTTGAACAAATAAACAATGCACTCTTTTGAGATTATAAATCAAACAATGTAACCTATGCTTGACAGACAACAAAGATGATTTCCAAATTCAAGATGACCTAATGAAATCGAAAAGCAACTTTGTAAAAGACAAGCTAAAACCAATGCAAATCAATGTTTTGAATGACTTCCTCAGAAAACAAGATCTAATCAACCAGCAAATCAATATCTCAGTGACACTCACAAGCAACAAGTGCCAATCAAATTGTTAGGTTCTTATACCAATAGCAGTCATAATTTTGAATGGCTAAGGTTAAGCCTTGTAATATTGTACATACTTTTGCTTTCTGCAAATGTTTTCCATATTAAAAAATTTTAAAAATGTAAGGAGGGTATGTCCTAAAATCAAAATCAAAGGACAAAAAGAATGAGAAAAGGTCAAAAAATGAAAAAATGAACACCAAAAGAAAAGGACCATGAACGTGAGCAAGCCTAAATGGCACTACTATTTACTTTTATGCATAATAATGACTGTGTGCAGCTTGTTATTCATGCCACAATCCATGGTAATCAAACTGTTTAATCTTGATTATATCATGCTTTGAATTTTATGTTTATAGTTAGAGAATAAAATTTGACCAAATAGTTTAATCTTGGCAGATCATTAGATAGGTAGAGAAAATAAAAGGAGCTCATAAGCTTAATCTGAGCCCTCGGATGATATAAGGTTAGAAATAGTTAGTTGTTTTATTAAAGAAAATATAGAATAAGGGTTTTCTAGCCTAAATGCACCCAAATAAATGAAGAAAAAATGTTAGCGTAAGAAATTGGTAAGTAGAAGAAAGGTTGTTGAACTACAAAGATGATTGGATCAAAATACATGCATCATGCTTAGATACATATTTCAAACATGTATGATCAATTATGAAGGAAAAAGAAAAGGTTTACAAGTTCTTGTGATTAACTCCCCCTCAGTCATGTTTCCCCTTTACTTTCTAATTTCCTATCCACAATTATGTTCTAGTACTTTAAATCCTACAAGTCAAAAAGGCTCAGAGCATTTCTCTAACTTTTGGAGGGACCGGACCCTCGGCTTAATGACTTATGGACACAAGTGCTAAGAATCCCCTTCATTTCCCTAATAAAACCCCCTTTTCTTAAGGTTCAAACTCTTTTTCCTAGGAAAAGTAAAAACGACTCCATGTAAATCCCTTTTCACCCAAAAACCCACAAAAAACCTTTTATCCTAAGTATTGAGCGTATGTATGAAAAAATTACATTTTACCCTTTTGCTTAAGGAAAAACCCACTCCGCCACATTTCATATTAATTTTTAGCTTTATTATATAACTCCCCGATAAAACCCTTTTCCTGTATATTAACTAAATCCCTATGTAAATACCCCAAACCCTTAGTTTTTATAGAAACTAATACATTTTCCCCATATCTCGACAAAACCCACTTAATTTGCCAAATCCCGGTAAACTTAAGTTAATCCCATCATTAAGGCCCACCTAATCCCATAACCTCGTGATTAACCTCACGTTAATCACAAACCGTCGTGATTAAGACCCCTGCACCCGCCCACCCCCAAACTCCCGTTCATTTCCTCCGCATAGGTTTGTCACTTGACTGTCGTTAGATCAACTTCCTGCTCATCCAATGGTCCACAGACATATCGGTCGTGCCCGATGGATGAACATTACCTGCCCAATAAAGTGGTTTTGCCTGACCCCTCCTTTGCTACATTTCACGCTTTGGAGTAGATCGGGTGACCCCTTTGAAATACCGCCCAGGCTCCATAAGCCATGCGATGCCTTAGGAAACCACCTCCCCACTTAACCCGCCTAACCACCTACTGTTAATTCGAAATCACTCGCTAAAAAATAACCTTTGTTCCATAAAAAGGCCGAGAAGCCCTTTTTTACCCTTTTTTGCTCTTTTTCTCTACGAACTAGTGTAATTCATGCAAACGCCGAATTCAACATTTAAACTCTGAATTCACTCCTGAAAAAAGTTGCAGAGACCCCAGTCAACCTATCAGTCCATACCAGAACCATTCAAACCTCTGAAGTTTCCTCCAAATTTGTAGATTATTCACCCAATTCCAGGTATTTTACCATAAATTATCACTTGCCCTTTCAAATTCGAAAATGCTCAGCCTTGTACAATATTTCAATTAAGTAAAATTAATTGAGTAAATACTTTAAATTTCAAAACCCACGGCCAAACCCTTTGAAAAATCCCAGTTTCCATGAAATTTTTTTGAATAAACTTGTAAAACATAATTTAATTCCACAAGAACTAAATTATGGCTGCCCCAGTTGCCTTGGACATTAGACCTACCACAACTCCCCATTTGGACCTCGACCACCTTCCCTTGGCTGATAGGGACTTCCAAATTAAGGATACATCTACCCAGGGCCTCTTTCTTAAAATCCATTTTTTAAGTAGGGACATATACCTCAACCATGCTGATGATATTGGCCTTTGGGTGTCAAATTTTCCCAAATACCAGTTCCCACAAGGGCATGTTTTCCCTGAAATTGTCCACCGGTGTTATGCCTATTACATTCCCAGCCTGAGAGCTGGAGTGTCCCCTAACAAAAAGATTCTATTCACCATCACAACTGATTCCATAAATGAAATGTTGCAACTCCAACCAGGACCAAACATGACTCCATTCTCAATTGGAGATTAGTTAGACCAATATTCCAAGTTAAGTCCCTCTACACTAGCCTAATTGTTCCAAGATTTCATTTTTGAAGAGCAGTACATTCCTAAAATCCCCACCCCCTCCAATATCTTTATGCCACGTTCTTTGAAAGGGGAAAACAAATCATCACCATGATATCATGTGTCCTAAGCTACTCCACTGATGAATTTGTTGATCAACTTGTCCTGACCTTCCTGTCAATCTATACCCCAGCAGATCATCTTGTTGTTTTGTAGAATTATGTTGAGTTCATAGCTCAGAGAATGCATGAACAGTTCAGCAGGATGCACAATGAAGGAGTGTTCAAATACGCATCTGTCCTCTACCATATGTTCCTATATTATCAGCTAGATAGTGTTCCTTTTCTCCTCCAGAAGCTGGATACCAAAAGCCAGCCTAGGTTTGTCATTTTTTGGACCCCACTGTTCCATAAGTTTGAGTCACCATATACCTATTCATATTTCATAGATTCTTTTGTTCATCCAGTCATGACTATGCTGAAAGGAAGCCCTCCAGCCAGGATAAGTCTAGAGATCAAAAGGGTCCTTCAGTTGTCTAAAAAAAGCAGAGTGGGAGATTGGTACTTTTACCAAAACCACATAGAGATAAGGATTTATGGTTTCCATCTTGCACCATATAAACTACCCAAATACCTCCCCATGAGGTTATTTTCTCTATAGTACTATAGACAAACAATGAACTCTGATGAGATAAATTTGTCTCGACCAAGAAAAGATCACAATTCAAAGTAAAAAACTAGCTAGGCCCCTTCATCTGCAATTCTAGAGAGGTAGGAAAGGAGGCAGACCAAATTTTGCATCAAATGAAGTTCCAAAAGAGTTTATGTGGAAGTATGACCCTCAAGAATTTATGACCAGATTAAGAAAGAAAGCCAAGTTGGGACCTTATATTTATCACCCCATACGAGAGATAGAAAGATATGCAAATCAATCTGAGTGGATGGAAAACACTCTTGTAGATAGAGACAGTACAAAGGTAGATGTAGAGAATTCCTTATGTGACTTAGAAAGACAATTTGATGAGAGCTCATTTCTACAGGTACCTGAACAACAAGATCCAGCCATGAGCACCCCCCCTATCATGCAGACTCCTCAGGAAGAGGAAAAGAACCCCAAAAGGACCAGGGAGGAACCCTCAAGTTCAGGAACGGACACATCAAATATATAGTATGGGACTAGTCAGAGCAAAAGACCTAAGTTGAATCATGTTTCAGAGCAAGAACACATAGAAGGCTTAGTAGAAATAGCTGATACTAAGTTGGACAAAAGTGAAGGCACAAATATATCTGAGGAAACATAGGGGCCATCTACATCACTGACCCGGATTTTGTAAAGACAACTAGGTGTAGAGGTATCCTCATTCAATAGGCCTGCTAATAAGGATAAGGATATAAAAGATAGATATAAAGAGGTCAAAATGAGAAATGACAAACTAAAGGCCCAAACTTATGCTTAGTATCTCAACCTCACACCTACCAATTAGACAAGGTTTATGTTTGCTTTCGACATCCAAGGGGGAAACTACAGATGTCCTTCATAAAACCAATTACACGATGGCCAAGGATATCAACAGATTTCAAGAGAGTTGATTTTGAAGTGATGGCAAGGTGTCACGCGGAATGAGTTATACTTGCGGACAAATCTAACCTTCCTAGGAGTCTAAGACTCTCTAATGACAAACAAACCAAATAAGAGCTATCCTTCTCTAGATACACATCATTTTACAAGAATTCAAATGTTCTCGATCTTACCTTAGGTCCAATGCTTGTTGTAGAAGTCCAGTCTTGTTGA
>APFE030822114.1:222137-242678 GCA_000404065.3 Pinus taeda
GTTGAGAACTGAAGTTTTCTATTTGAATATTTTTAAATTTGATATGAAGCATACACAATTGCAAGTAAACAGGATTGCAGAAGTAGAAGAAGACAAGATCATGCAGGATCTTAAAGGTGAGATGATTTTTTGATCTAAATTTTATGATTTAAGTTGCAAAGAAGATGATGGGAGTGAACCTCGCATTCATCTAAAGGCTGAATAAGGAGGACAATTGTAGTCTCCTGAAGAAGAAGGTGAGTTGAAGAGATAGCCTGAAGAGAGCAAAGGAGAGTGCTCGAAAGGTTCCAGAGGCAGTGAACCATTACTTACCAAAAGACTGAGTGAGGAGAGCTTGGTGAGGTAAGTGGCAGCAAGAGAGATTGTTGTTTCAGAGGCTAGTACAACTCATGGTGAGTGAGAAACTCATGGAGAAGATGATCATGGAGGATTAAAGAATAGGTTCAAAGAAATGCCACAGAGATGAGATGACTGCAGAAGTTCGAGAAAGAGAGATCGCAGTAATGAAGGTACAATTGTAGGTACTAGAAGAATGGCTGCAAGAGCAGGAAAATCAGAATAGAAAATGGCTCTTTCCACTGAAGGGAAAGAGAGTGATTTGGTGACAATTGCAAAGGAGGTTGAGGCAAATTGTGATTGCCTTGTTGAAAAAGGGAGTTAGAGTTCTTGAGCCAGTGATGGAATTTGAAGATTCCACACGCAGATATGTTCAAAGGAAAATGTTGGAGGAAGCAATCAAGACTAAAAAGTCTTGTGGTTTTAAAACGGATAGGTTATGTGTGTTTGTAGGTATAGTACAAGGAGATGAGCAAGCTTTAGAGTTTGTTAAGGAGAGAGAAGAGTTGAATCTGAAGGTTGTTCAGATCGATGTTGAGATAGAGAGATATCAAAAGGAAATGAAGACAAAGGAAGCAAAAAATGATAAGTACTCTGGAAAAGAAAGAAGTGATACTTTTGCTGTTACAGTACAAGAGAAAATTCTTGTGGATGTTGAAGAAGAGAATCAGTCTGAAGCGCAGATGAGGGAAGTAACAGTTGATACTGTTGGACATTTTGTGCAAACTAAAAGTTTATGTATGAATGCAGGTGATGATGATATGCTTCAGCAATGCTACAGAGAAATTGCATTGTTAGAATATTTGTTGATGAATTCAGAGTATGATAGAAAGGTTGCAGTAGACAAAAGAGTTTAGTACAGTGAACGAGAGAAAAACGACATCTTGGAGATAGATGGAAAGAAGGCGAGACTAGCTGATAGTCTCATGGTAAATGCAAATCAGCATACTGATATGCTGAGAAGGAACTCAGAGCAACATACTAAAGTGTTGCCAGAGGAAGTTGAGGCGAAAGCCAGTGAAGATTTTCTGAGTCTTGAAAAAGGTTTGGAGCTGTGGATGACTGAATCAACAGGTGAGACCATTAGGTCTTGTGATTTTGAAGCTGACAATTTGATTGTGTTTATAGGTGATGTAGCAGACAGTCCATCATTTTAGATTGTCTTGGAAGAAGAAGAATTGTTGGAGGTAGAGGATGAGACAGTCATGTATCATATGTAAAAATTTGTTACCATAGGTGACAAGAAAGAGTTGTCTTGTCTGTATAGCCAAGAGAAGACTGGTGTACGAAATTTTGGAGTTGCCACAGTAGTACAAGATGAAGCTACAATATTTGCAAAACTTAATTGGATTTCCAGAATCAATCAAGATGATAATGGACAATTACTGAAGATGGTCGAAAGAGAAGATGGAGATTATGCTAGAGTTAATTTGCAACATGTTGATGAAATTGCAGATGATGAGCAAAGGAATGTTGCAGAGGGACAAGAAGTTTGGAAGGCTGCAACATCCATAGTGACAGCTAGAGCAACATGTGAGGCAACATTTATGGTGGCAGCTGAGGCAACACTGACAACATCAATATTTATGGGGGCACTGATGCCTTATATTTTTTATTCTAACAATTGTTTTGTGAGTACAGGTCTTATTGAAGATGTTGGAGAAAATCTGTTAGACAAAGAAATTGAACTGATGAGGCGGATGATGATGAAAGTATCCTGGAAGAGGCCAGCAGCGATAAAACAAAAGGATAGCAGAAAAAGAAAGACAACAGAAGACTGTGAAAGCCTAGTCAGTGGAGCGATGTAGCATAAAGTGTGGAAACCTGGAGAAGAACATCAGAAAGAAGTAGTGGCAAGTGGAAAGTTACAGCACAAGATATGGGATCCAGGCATACACAGATCCGAACACATGATCACAGGATCATGATTAATTTTAAGGTTGGGTGTCCGATGCAGGAGCATCAAGCCCATTTTTCATTTGTAAATATGTGATAAAAGGGGGGTGTGACAATTTTTAATATTTTATAAATTAAAATGTTATTTTTAATAAAATAGGAGATAATTATGAAAAGTGAGTATTATGTAAATATTCTTTTTCCGTTTTCAACACAGGAGGAAAGAGAGATTGAATGGAAAATACTCAATCAGGATCAATACTTATACTAGAATCAAATACAATATGCCCAAGTATTTTACTTGATTTGAGGACAACAAATGATTTTGCACGGTTTAATGATATCCCATATTTTTTGAAACATGTAAAAAATATTGCAAAGTGATTAAAATGATCTATCTACTTTTTAGAATAGGTTGTCAATAATTTTTTTGATTAGATCATCGAAAGCAATATTCATAGCTCTCTAAAATGTGGCTCCAACATTTGTTATACCCAAAGGCAAGTGATGAAAAACAAATGATCCCCATTTAGTGGTAAAATTCGTCTTATGCTTATCACTTTTCTTCACATAGATTTGGTTATAGTGAGAGAATCCATCTAATAGTGACATTATAGTAGAACCAACAACTTGTTGTAAAATTAATTCCATGTTTAGAAGAGGAAAATTATCTTTCATGTAGGCCTTATTTAATTATTGAAAATTGACAGAAACAAATTTGGCTATTTTCCTTAACTACCCATTATGAGTATTTGATAGGATAAATAATATCGATAGCTAATGTTTTGTGAATTTCAACTCTGATGGTCTCCTTTAAGGTTGGATTTATAGGTCATTTCCTTTGTCTAACTCGTGGAAAATGATGCAGGAGCATCAAGGCCATTTTTCATTTGTAAATATGTGATAAAAGGGGGGTGTGACAATTTTTAATATTTTATAAATTAAATTGTTATTTTAAAAGAAATAGGAGATAATTATGAAAAGTGAGGATTATGTAAATATTCTTTTTCTGAATAAAAGGATATGAGAGAAATCGTTTAGGAGAAAAATTTGGGATTAGGATTTCTATGTATGGGATTAGTTGAGAAAATAAGAGGATGAGAGATTTTTTTAAATATTAATTTAGAAATTAGTTTCATTAATTATGGGTGAGAGAGGATCCTTAGGGATTCAAGAGTGATTTTAGGATTTTGTTGAGAAGTTGAAGGGATTGAACTTAGAATAGATCCTTCTAAATTATTATAAATTATCAAGCCTCAAAGACATTGAAAATCAGAGATAGAGAGAGAGTGTGTGTAGAGTAGGGAACATAGGTTTTTCTGCTTGGACGCCTTCGGGCAGTTTGTAAAGGGCCATCAATTCCAAATATGTGGCCAACAAAAGTTTGTAAGTAATGAGGTATCAATGATTAGAGAGATCCACTGAATTTGTAAGATCGATTTATACTCAATAGTTGGAAGAATTGATGTTAATATGACAATTGTTAAATCCATGTGAGAGCTTATTTTCGGTGAGTGAATGGTTGTTTATATCGATCTATAATGAAAGGAAGAGAGGGCCAGTGAAACTATGAGCTTCATAATAAACCAAGAAGGCTCGAGTTAACTTCTGCAAAAGCGTTGGAGGTGGTGGTATGGCCGATTGACAGTTTGAACAAATCGATGTGTTTGAATGAGCGTTGCATAAATTATGGATTTAAATCCCTGTTTGCGTTGTTCCCATTTGAAATCGAGTCTACGAGTCTATGAGTGTCTTGAACGCTGTCATTAGAATGGGCCAGAATGAATGCATAGTTTGAAGTGTTAAATTGGACGCTGTTTATGTTAATTGATGATGGCTCGAGTGTAATTTGTTGGAATAATTTACATAGCACAGTTTTAAAATCGATCTGCTGGGGTATGGAACCAGAAATTAATGAATGCATTAACCCTGAACTGATCTTGTTGCTCGAATGTTAATTAATGCAGAATTCATCTGCTTGCCAGAAGGATGGTTGTCACTTCAGAATTATTTTGTATAATAGCCACCATTATTAAATACAAGACTGCGTTTATATATGTTTGAAGGTTTCATAGTTGCAGGGGGAATCGATTGGATAGCACTGGAATGAAGTCGATTGAATGTTTTAATAAAGGACGCAGGTTATTGCAGAGAGCTGAATAACAGTGGGTAGACAGAGTCTGGAAATGTGCATACTTTGAATATGATGTGATTTTGAAAGGGTAAGGGCGCATAATATTGGAATTTATGAGCTAAGCGTTGGTTGTGTATTTTCTTAACTAGTTCATATGTTAAGGCCAGAATCAATGGTTAAGATGTGGGCACATCAAAATTGGGTTTTTATACTTTCCAGGTACTCAATTGAGTGCATTGAAGTGAGGATAAAATCCAAGTCTTTAGGTTATGAGAGTATGGTTTGTATTTGGAAATGATTGTGTGAATTTGCCAGGAAATGAAAGGTAAGCTTCCATATATTAATTGAGATTACAAATGGTAGAAATTTTCCGGATATTGGGGTGTTAATTTGGGAAAACTTTAAATGCATATTTAAATGCATGGTAGACTAAGATTCCGGGGTTTGCAGGCTAACCTGCATGAGAAAATCAGCGTTGATCAGTATAGCACGAGAAATGAGAGTGGCATGAAAAACTTTTAAGTCACTCTATGACCATTCGAAGGTATTAGAAAAATTTCAAAAGGGTAGAAATAAATTATCAATTTCTTCTTAGGTACAAGATTCAGAAACATGCAACATTTTAGGGTTATCATCAGTTCCAATATTCACTTGCACAATTTTATTAGAGGTTTTATGAAGTGGTTTGTTCGATGAGGAGAATTTGGGATGATTCTTTAGTATTGTTTATGAAAAAATTCAAAATATCCTAGTCATCATCAAAGACTTGCTAGGATTCTTCATTATCAGGGAGGTGAGGTCTATACAACGTCATTATAATGCAATCAAGTTTGTTCATCGAATCAAAATATTTATGCCTTGCAACGTACATTGCTAGATGGTCATCAATAACATTAACCCTTTGGTTCATATGTGTGATGTTGAAACTTTTAAGTTCTAATTTTGCATCCCAAGCAAGGGTTGTATAACACCTCATTAAATTTTTTTAAGGAGCATAAATTCTTTTGATTAGGTTGAAAATTAATTCAAAGTCTCCAAAGGTTGAAAAATTTTGAATTCCAAGGAAAAATGCATTATCGAACCCAAGTAATAAAGTCTCAAATTATGCTACATTTTTTGTACAAGATAAATTCAAAAGGTAAGAATAAGAATATGATTTTCCAAGAGTGTTTTATAGAATAATACCAACCCCATTGGCTTCTTATGATGATGCCCCATAAAAGAACATATGCTAAATTAAATTTGAATCAGGGGTGATATTGACAACAACCTGGTGACTAACTTCTTCTTCATTAAATATTGAATAAATTCCAAGGTCCTCTTCGATATATTTAACTAATGGTTGGGGAAGATTTTAAATGTAATGCGTTATTCTTTCTTTCCTATATACAATTATGTTCTTGGGAACTTTATGAATGATGAGATGAGAGCCATCACAGGAATAATAACCACCAACCAGTGATTTCTAGTCTCTAGAAAGAATGATTGAATAATTACCAACCGATGTATCAATTAATTGAACATTACATGTTGTGTGGATCTCAGGATGAGAACACATTACTAAAGTAAGATCACTAATTTCTCCAATCATGGTTTTCTTTTGTTTCTGGACAACTAACATATTTATGGGAATTTCATTAGTACATGTGAGTCCCAGTATTTCCATGACGGTTTTGGACATAACATTTGGGAAAGAACCTCCATCTCTTAGACAACAATTAGCTATCTTATCAAAATATTCATGGAGACATAGAAGGGTGGGTTCTTTGGTTGTCTGAAATTTGTTAACACTTCATTAGAAGAAATTTCAGCCTAAAAGTGCCCATGAAATTGTCATTTACATAATACGTAAAGCAATCCAAATCATTTAAATTTGTAAATAGGCACATGTAAATATTTTGGAGGGAATAAAGAGAAAAATATTTTTTTTTTTTTGTTTTGTTTCTTTTTTTTTAAATTGTATTTTTGGCTTATCTCCTTATAGGTTTATTCAAATTTCAAGTGTAGACACTCATTGGATGTGGAATTAAATTCCACGTCCAACGAGTACCCATTATGCATACTTTTGAGAAGACCCACATTGATAAAAAATGAAGATACATTTAAAAAATGTGTTGAACATGTTTTTTAATGTATCTTAAATTTTTATCAATGTGGGTCTTCTTAGAAGTTTACGTACTAGGTACTCAATGGATTAAACAAGTTTCCATACTTTAAATTTGAGTAATACTATAAGGAGATAAGAGAAAAGTACAATTAAAAAAAATAGTTTTTGTTGAAAAATATGCAACAAGAAATGCTAAATTTAGGAATTGCTAAAAATTGCATGTCTAAAAGTATCAATTTGGTCAATGAGCATTTTCGCCACCTTGGGTGAGAGGTGAAACTGGTAAAAATAGAATCTTCTAAAAATAGCATTTCTGGGTCCTTTCCTATTTTTAGGAGTCCCTGGTCTAACTATAGGAAGCAAAAATGAATTTGGTCTTACTAGCAGTTTCAAAAATATTAATTAATTAATCTCCATGAGTTAATTAGTTAAGGAAAAGAAAACTTGAAGTCTTTGTGAGAACATGCAATTATTTGTCCATGCATTTGGGAATGTGTTCTTGATTTGCTCCACTGATTGAGGAATTAAGGATGAGTTCTATATTGAGAGGATCAGTTGACTTAGTTTAACTTAGTCAAGTTCAGCTAGATTAATTTAACAAGTTGTTAAATTAATGAGATATAGTTTTTTGATGCTTCCATGCATGTGACAACTATTATTTTCAGATAACTGTGTATTCACTCGTGGATAACTCATGCATGTCAGTTCTATCAAAGACCCAGTTGAGATCAGGGAAGGGACAGTGTACCATCAGTTGGATGAATATTTTTCCTATAAAGGAAGCTCATCCATGATGAAGATTGATCTCCTTTAGGTTTGTGTAGTTAGATTATAGGTTAGTGAGTGTGTGAAGAGGCCAATTCACACATGTGACATCACTGGACCCCAAGGAAACTGCACAAGGAAATTGGAGGCTTGGAGGGCAAAGGAGAAGGTTTGTGAGAAGCGTTTGACTGTCTATGAGCAACCGAGTGATTGTACTAAGAGCTGGATAGCTTCCGAGCTAAGGCTTTGTGTAATCCAGACTATATTTCCACTTGTATGATAATACAAAGATGGGGATTTACGCAGGTGCTTTCCCCTGGTAAATTCTTCTGTGTTATGTGTGTTTGATTTCTCCCTATTAGTTATATGTGTTCTTATTGATGTTGCTCATGTTTGATTAAGATTCTGCTAAATTGGTTGTAGGAGTAGATCAAGTGTTTTTCTTTAGTACATTGCATGACTAGGTGATCTACAGTGGGAATTTCTACATGGTATCAGAGCTAGCTGATTTGTAGAAAAAGTTCTACATGGTATCAAAGCTAGCTGATATATAGAAAAATTCTACAAAATTATACATGGTATCAGAGCACAGGTGATCAAGGAGAGAACAATATACTGAGAGGAGATTTCAAAGTTTTGAGTTTTGGGCCGAGAGTTTGTAGAGAAAATCTGAAAATTTCTGTAATTTTTTTTTAGAAATAAATAGTAGACTTGGATTGCTTGTGGAAAAAAAAATCGGCTGAATCGGAGTTTGAATGAGGGAGATATCACTGATTTAAAATCAACTCTTTTTCCAAAAAAATTCATTACGGCGGGAAAGTGGAAATAGACTGGTGTGCTAGCCAAAAACCTGTATGCACTTGAGGTACAACATGCATGCAAAGCCTCGAGGAGCAGGGCAAAGGTTAGGTACTTGGTGGTTGAGAGGGAGAGTAAATTACAACGCTAGAAGAAGTCTCATATGATTGTGGAGGAGCCACGATTGGTGCATCAACTTTAGGAGGTTGTGGAGCAACCACAACATAGGAAGCTGGGAGGAGATCGAGTAGAGATATCTACTCATGCAGAGACCTTCAGTAGGGGGAAAATTTGAGCCAGGTGGGTAATGGGATCACATGCAGGCATACCTCTAGGTAGGAGGTGGGGCGATATAGAGTGATCATCCCAAGGAGGAGTGGTAGGATCCTTGAGGTACCCAACCTCTTGGATGAGACCTTGCTACGGGAGCCCCGATGTGGAGTAGCAGGAACTGATTGATTGGGTAGAGATGGATGTGGATGGAGCAGCAGAGAGACCTACAGTGCAGGGAATCCTAGGACAGTGCAGAGCATGTAGGCTAAAACAATGCGACAGGCACAAGTGTGTTGTACAGTGTAGGTTAGCACAGAGAAGGGTGCAACAGTTCGAGATGCATGGAGATGCTGCAGTAGTGCAGTGGTCACAGAGGGAGCACTTCTTAGCAGCAGTTAGAGCTTCAACATCAGAGTATGTTTCTAGCCCAACAGAGTGGTCAGTTGGGAGTTTTTTGTTCCGAGTGTTGTTGGAGCAACCGCACTTGGTAGATGTGTTGCATGCAGAACATTCCAGAGTTACAGGATTGGGTTCGAGAGGAAGCCTTTCTTGTTGAGAGGGAGTTTTGAAAAATGTGCATCAAGAAATGCTAAATTTAGGAATTGCTGAAAATAGAACTACTAAAGATAGCATGTCTAAAAATAACAGTTTGGCCAAGGAGCATTTTGGCCACCTTGGGTGAGAGGTGAAACTGCTAAACATAAAATCTTCTAAAAATAGAATTTTTGGGTCCCTTCCTATTTTTAGCAATCCCTGGTCTAACTATAGAAAGTAAAAACGAATTTGGTCTTACCAACAGTTTAAAATATTAATTAATTAATCTCCATGAGTTAATTAGTTAAGGAAAAGCAAACTTGAAGTCTTTGTGAGAACATGCAATTATTTCTCCATGCATTGGGGAATGTGTCCTTGATTTGCTCCACTGATTGAGGAATTAAGGATGAGTTCTATATTCAGAGGATCATTTGACTTAGCTTAACTTAGTCAAGTTTAGTTAGATTAATTTAACAAGTTGTTAAATTAATGAGATATAGTTTGTTGATGATTGCATGCATGTGACAACTGTTATTTTCAGATAACTTTATATTCACTCATGGATAACTGATGTATGTCAGTTCTGTCAGAGACCCAATTGATATCAAAGAAGGGACAATGTACTATCAGTTGGATGAATATTTTTCCTATAAAGGAAGCTCATCCATGACGAGGATTTATCTCCTTTAGGTTTGTGCAGTTAGATTAGAGGTTAGTAAGTGTGTGAAGAGGACAATTCACACATGTGACATCACTTGACCCCATAGAAACGACACAAGGAAATAGGAGGCTTGGATGGTGGAGGAGAAGGTTTGTGTGAAGCCTTTGACTATCTGTGAGCAACAGAGGGATTGTCTTGAGAGCTAGATAACTTCCGAGCTAACGCTTTGTGTAATTTGACTATATTTCCACTTGTATGATAATATAGAGATGGTGTTTTAGCAGGTGCCTTCCCCTGGTAAATTCTATTGTGTTATGTGTGTTTCATTTCTCCATATCAGTTATATGTGTCCTTATTGATGTTGCTCATGTTCGATTAAGCTTCTGCTAAATTGGTTGTAGAAGTAGATCAAGTGTTTTGCTTTAGTACATTGCATTACCAAGTGATCTATAATGTGAATTTCTACTTGGTATTGGAGCTAGCTGATTTGTAGAAAATGTTCTACATGGTATCAGAGCTAGTTGGTTTGTAGAAAAATTCTACAAAATTCTACAGCTTTCTTCTTTTCCCTCCAAATTTCATAGCTCTTATTTTAGTATTTTCCTATTATTTTATTATTTTTCTATAGGAGGACACTTTTTGGTTGAAATTTCCTTTGATGCACCGTACGAATCTGGGGAAGACTCATTCTAATATTTAATTTCAATGATGGATATTGAATGGAGTGTTATTTGTTGTTTTCAAAGATTTTTTTTACAAATTTCCAATATGCTCAGGAGTTTGAGCTAAATTAAGAAGAGTTCCATTAGATTTGATTTTGGATAAATCTTCTATGATGTTATATTTTCCAACAAACTTGGGAATATTATTACTTTGATTAGAAAGACTATTTTCTTTAATGTTAGATGCAAATTGCCTTGGAGTAGAATTATGATGAGAAGGATTATTTTGAGATTTTTTGTTGTAATTTCAAAAACAAGTATTTATGATATTTACATCATCTATCCAATACAAGGTAATTACAATAGGATTTGGAAGTGGAGGCATTCAATATTTCCCAAAATTTCTTTCTCTACTTGCCTTCATAATTTCACATGTCTTTTCCTCATGATAGTTTTGCAAAAGTTGAACTAAGGATGATTCAGAAGAAAAGTTCATGGAGCAAAAGAAACGGGAGGAGGTTGGTAGATAGATGTGAGAGGATATTGGGAGGGTGTAGGTACAACTTTGTGTTTGAAATAAAACATGAAATTTTTCATATCTTGCATTAACTGTAAGATCAAATGCATTTCATGGTTCTTGTTGGATTCATTCAAACAAATACCAGTTCTCATATTCTGATATTTATATTCGATGCAAGTCTATAAGGATGTGGCCAGATCATTAATAGATTTATCTTCAAGTTGATTCCCAGGGTCGTGACTTGGTCAAATTATCTCCATTTGATGTGCATGATAGCCCGTTGGAAAGATCTCTTTGAGGAATATGTCAGAAAAGAAAATTTTAAACAAAAATTCGCTAGCGATAGATTTCCCAAAAAACGTCGTTTAGGGCCTCAAAACGGCTCCGAAAGTTTAGGACCCGAAAAACTGCTAAAAATAGTAAATTGTGCTATAATTAAGGAAACTAAAAAACTGAAAGAGGCATTGGTGGGCGTCCAGGTGGAATTAGCGGGTGGCCACCAATATCCACCTAGATCATTCCTCTCCCCTTAGGAAGCAATGGTCCCCATTGCATTGAGTTCCTCCATGAGATGAGGGAACTTCTGCCAAACTTGGTCCTTGCTGAGCCACTTGCCCTGGTGAGGGAGTTGGCCTGCTTTAACAACTCGATACAGTTAGATATTCTGCTGGCGAGTGTGCTTGATCTATGTGTCCATGATCTGATTAGTTGCAGCTTGTTCCATGCAATCTGGATTTAACTCTATGGGTGTGATTTGTTCTGCAATGTCAGATGTGTCTAGTAATGGTGGAAAGTATGGCCGAAGGTAGTCCACATTGAACATTGGTTGCATGCCAAAGAATGGGGGAATGTTGAGCTCAAATGCATTGTCTCGCACAACCTTAGTAATGGTGCAAAGACCATATTGGAGTGGTCTAGGTTTCCGATAGGCTCCGGTAAAGCATTCCTTCTGCAAATGCAACCAAACTTTGTTGCACACCTAAAACTTGTGTGGCACCCAATGTTGATCATGTCACTACTTGTACTTCGCATTTAATTTCTCTAGAATGTCATGGACCTACCGGCGAATATGTTGGATGTGCTCAACAAAGCTGTTTTCCTTATCTATTTCGGACTGGATGTGAGCTGAATTTGCGTGAGTAGATGCAAATGACATGTCCACATGAATGGAACATAGTGGCTGGAATCCAAAGCCCACCTGAAAAGCGTTATGGCCAGTCGAGCTATGGAGAGCTCGGTTGTAACTGTGCTGAACATAGGGGAGGCTCTCGTCCCATGTGCATGGACACTTTGAGTTGTACATGTGCAGAACGTGCATAATCATCCTATTGTAACCTCTGTTTGGCCATCAGTTTGAGGATGGAAGGCTGTGGACTTAGTGAGTTTGGTGTCCAACATCGAACAGAGACTAGACCAAAATGTACTGAGGAACTTGTTGTCCTGTTCTGAGATGGTAGATTGTGGGATCCCAAAGTGTACCCACACTCGTTCAAAGAAGAGTTTAGCAGTGGCTTATGCTGTGATATTATTCTTGCAGGTCGCCATAACAACCATCTTGGAGAACCTGTCGACGACCACAAAAACACAGTCATTTCCATGCTTAGTGGAAGGAAGGCCTAACATGTAATCCATGAATATGGATTCCCAAGGTCGACTAGGGATAGGCATTGGGGTATAGAGGCCTTGTTTCTTGATTGTCGGTTTGGCAATGGCGTAGGCAGTGCATGATCTGATGTACTTCCCGACATCCTGTCAAAGATTCGGCCAATAGAAATACTTTTGTAGTATTACCACTATCTTTCGACCCCGAAATTCCCAACATCCCAACTATAGTGTGCTTCCCATATAATCTTGGCATGCTTTCTTGAAGGAACACAAAGGTGACCTAGGTGGCATAATAGGTCATCCTGGAGGTGAAAATCTGGAACATGCTTACCCTCCAAGAGTGTCTGGTATGTGTGGCCGAATTCCGAGTCGCTTTTGTAGAGAAATGGCCAATCAAAAGTCTCATGCCCACGATAGTTTAGCACAATGGTTAATGCCATGATCGGTGGTCAACTGAGGCAATCTGTGACATTATTGGTGTTGCCCTTCTTATACTTGATATTCAAATGAAACTGCTGCAGGTATGTGGACCACTTCTGATGGCGATAATTTTGAATTTCCCTTGGGTCTGTATAAACTGCAAGGTTCAGTGGTATATGTGGATGACTGTTTCCTTCTCCAAAATGTAATGCTTCCATTATCGGTAGGCCTGCACAATGGAATATATTGTTTTGTTATAAGTGGGATACTTCTAGACTATGTTTGAAAGTGTCTGATTGTGATATGCCATTGGATGCTCATGTTGAGTAAGGACTGCCCTAATAGCATAGTCAAAGGCGATCTGGTAATGCAAGAACTGGTGCCGAGCAGAGGCGGTCTTTCAACTCTGTGAATTCCTTCTGTTGAGATTCAAACCAAAATAATTTTGGTTTCGCTCCTCCCTTGGTGACTTGACTCAAGGGCCAAGTGATACGAGAAAATTCAAACAGGAACTTGCGGTAGAAGTTGGCAAGGCCTAGAAAGATACGAAGCTCTGTCAGAGTGGTTGGAGATGGCCAATCCTGAATGACTTGGATCTTGGCTAGATCCACATGCACCACCTATTCATCAATAATATATCCAATATATTGAACCTGGGTCATGCCAAAAGTGCATTTCTCCAAATTGGCACATAACTTGTGTTGCTATAGTGTTTGGAGAACCTGTCGGATGTGATGAGGTGCTCTTCCCAACTCTGGCTGAAGATCAGGATTTCATCCAAATATACCACCACAAATGAGTTGTTGAATGGCCACAAGATGTCATCCATTAGCCTCCTGAAGGTTGCAGGAGCATTCGTCAATTCGAAAAGCATAGCCAACCATTCGAAAAGGCCCTCCTTGGCTTTGAAGGTTGTCTTCCACACATTGGAGTGTTTGATTGGTATTTCGTGAGATCTTCACTTCAAATCGATCTTGCTGACATATTTTGCCCCCTTCAGTTGGTCCAGGAGGTCATCAATTTGTGGGTTCGGGTACCCATTTTGGGCAGTGATATTGTTTAGCACCTAATAGTCAACACAGAGTCTCCATGTCCCATCCTTCTTCTGTACCAACATGATCAGGCTCCCACAGGGTGATGAACTCGGATGGATGTGATCTTTTTGCAATAGCTCTTGAATCTACCTCTTGATTTCATCGTTCTCCAAAACAGAGCACTAATAGATTGGTCCATTGGGCAGCGACGCACTTGGGGTCAAATCAATGGAGTGCTTGAACTGACAGTGTAGAGGAACCCTTGCAGGGCAGGTGAAGATGTCCTCGTACTCTTCCACGACCTTGTCCATCTGTATTTGTTGTGCAGAGGGGCCCTGTCTGGAGGTCACGGCCACCGTTTTCTTCTTTCCTTGAGGGCGTATCATCAGGAAAACAAATTTCCCAGTTTTGGAAATGAGCTTACTGCATTGTTTTGTAGTAACCAAAGAGATGGCGGTAGGTGGTGCTACCTCTGATATCCTTTACAACTTGTCTCCCAAAGTAACAATAACAGCACGGGGCCTTGATTCATACAGAACATGTCGCCTCCACGAGTATGGTTGTTATAATAATACATTATAAACTTCAAGGGGAGAAATATCACACAATACCTCATTAGTGAAGGGCTTGATGTTGTATGGAAGGCAACATTGTTGGCTCACGCAAAGATCACGTCCTTGGTGAAGCCACCCGATGGTGTACAGTTGTGGATGTGCTATGGTTGGTAAGCCCAGCTGCTTCACGACCTTTGCCGAAATGAGGTTCTTTTGGCTCTCGTTGTCGACAATGACCTCTAACATGGAGCCCTTTACCCACATCTGAGAGTGGAAGAGATGCTCCTCCTCCTTTGAATCTTCGTGTGCCTCCTTTTGGATCTTCGTGGTGGGAATGGTGGCATTGGGCTCCGCATCGATAATCTACTTCCCTTTGTCATTCCCCTCATCGGGTTCTGACTCAAAGTCGGAACATGCATCTGATTCTGAAACCTTTAGCTCGGCCACCAGTGACTGCTTGGCCCAACACTCACTTGTGTGTGTGAATGGAGCTCTTATGGAACTCACACTACTTTCCCGTGTCCTTTTTCGACTTCGCAGTGCTGTTCTTTGCTTGTAGCTTTTGCGGGTTGCCTTGGGCCACCCCGCCTTGGCTTTGTCCTTTGTTCTGCTATTTTGGGGCACCTTTCCCTTGTTCCGGATTCGCAGAACCAAAGTCTGATTTCTTTTGTTTAAACTTTTGCTCGACCTTGACAGCATATTGGTATGCCGTGCCGAGCAAGGAGATGTTAAGGAATTCTATTTCTTCCTGGATGTACTTGTGCAGGCAACCATGGTATTTGAGTACCAAATGCTGCTCTGTATCCTTGATACCCAAATTTGTGCGAAGGGTATGGAAAATATTGGTAAACTCTGGCACATCTTGGTCCTTTCCTTACCGCAGCATGGTCCACTTTATGTATTGATCCTCATACCTTCTGACAGGGTAGTATTGCTCGTTGATGGCATCCCGAAATGAATTCCAAGTGGGTGCAACTGAAAATAATGAGCTTGTACTTTCATCCTTCTACTCGCAGTAGGTTTCCCACCAATCCTTAACGTGGGGGGCGGCTTTAAGGAGAGCGAAAATAATCTTTTCCCAACTGGAAAAATCATGAACAGAAAAATAACCCTCTAGCACATTTAACCATTTATTGACGACGTCTGCGTCTATCTGACCCTCGAATATGGGGATTTGAAAATTAACTTGTACTTTAAACAATGTGGCATTTCCAGAGTTGTTGTTGGAAGCCGATGCGTCGCCCCTGGGTAGCCGCTGAAGGATCTAGGAAAAGTTGTCCATCATCGCGTTATTTTGTCACTCGAGGGATTTTTTGAGCAATATTTTGATAGGATCTCCTACCCCCTCGTCTTTCTTTTCATCCGCAATGGGAGGCCATCGGGATTTGCAAGGCTGGTCTTGCAAAGGTTCGACCAGTTCAAGCCCTAACTCCTTATATCCCGACCTCATTGGGGACATGCAAAGAAAAACAGAGAAGAAAAGCAGACAACTCTGATTCCACTAATTTGGATTTAAATAGGAACACAACAAATTATAGAGATAACCATAAACAGAGAGATGTAGTGGAAATAATACTTCATTTCATTAATGTAAAATACTGAAATATGCTTACAAACAGGAATGGAAATAAACTAGCTAGGGCGATGGTAGCTTATCTCTGAGAGGAGATGTGGTGGCTGCATGCCTTTGAACTATCTTACGATGAGGCTTAAGGGCATTTTCATTATTGAACAATAAGAGCAAACCCTAAACAACCAAAACCCTAACCTGAGGAGATGTAACACCAAGAGTTTATGGGCCCCGTTGGGGTGGGTTGGATAGCCAACTTCCCGGGGTCACGACTTGGTCATATTATCTTCATTTGACGTGCATGATAGCCCGTTAAAAAGATCTCTTTGAGAATTAGGATGGAAAAGACAATTTTAGTCAAAAAATCGTTGGGTGGTAGATTTCCCAAAAAACATCGTTTAGGGCCTCAAAACGGCTCCGAAAGTTTAGGACACAAAAAGTTGCTAAAATTAGTAAATTATGCTATAATTAAGGAAACTAAAAAACTGAAAGAAGCAATGGTGGGGGTCTGAGTGGAATTAGCGGGTGGCCACTAATATCCACCTGGATCAACCATGAAGGATTTCAATCACAAGCATAAGATTTAGTTGTGTAAAAATACTAGACTAGCTACAATAGAACAAGAGAAAAGGGAGAATGAGGTTGATGAAAAAAAAGCTAAGTAGCTAAAGGGACCAAGTCACATAAAAAATGGATATGGTTGTTAATGAGTGAATATGGTAATTTCTCAAAATAAAAATGGGAATTAAAATTAGTAATTAGGGACTTTAGCAACAAAGTGATGTGCAATAATTGAGAGGAAATTGTTATGTCATAGCCTAATTAGTTTTGAATTACTTTCATATATCTTTGTAAGTGTCACCCCTTGATCCTAAATGGTACTTTCACATATCATTCTAGGAAAGGTCAAGTAGTAAAAGAAAAGTTGTCAGATATGCTCCTAATAATGTATGAAAAATGGTTAAATGATGACATATGTGAAATCATAATAAGATTCTAAATGCAGTATACCGAACATTAACAAATTATATCAATTATTTACATGACATCATGTATATTTTGTTTAAGAGAAATTCAGCGTAAATCACAAGATAAATCATTTGTCGACACGTTTCCAACCAACAAGTGTGGTTCATCGTCAGGACAAATTGAAGAAATAGATTCAACTTAACATGTTAAATAGTCTGAGCAGAGACTCCAACGGCTATCTGCCCAGCACCATCAGATATTTCTGAAGGCGAGTTTTGGCTTTCTTTTTAGCAGAAATCAATAGGGTTAGAAAATCCCTTAATCTAATTTCTCGTTCTATTCTTAGTTTGCATTTGGAGCTTGCGAACATGTTTTTGGCCTCCCTTTGGGCGAAAATAGATGCCTGTTCAGCCTTGAAGTCCATTTGAGTGGAGGAAAGTTGGAAACATAATTAGATTTCTAAGTTTCAGAGATTAACTAGGTATGCAGCGTTTTCTAGAAGAGCCGCGGGTGGGGTTTCTTAGATCCGTCTCTCTGCTGGTCAAATTTCAGTGATCAGGGATTGGTTTACTGGTATCTCAGAAGGTAAATATGCTGCCCTCGCGCCCTGCTATTCTGAGCATGCTTCCGCTAGTCCAGATCCAGCGTTGAACAATCAGTCTTTTCTCTGCTCCGAGGGTTATTCTTCTCCTGGTCTGCCATCCTCTCCCAAGAGCATTGAATGGTCTTCTCCCCTCTGTGCAGAAATGGATTTCGGTGTCTTTTCACCCGGCAGTTTGGCACATATGAACGCTGGTCCTTATCGCACGCTCACGAAGAATGATCTCACTGGCATTTCCGTTTCTCATACTGCTAGCTCGATCGTGCTGCCGTAGTTGGATAGTACCCTCGTCAGGTGTAGATCTATCTCTAGGCGGAAGGTGTAGCTGCAGATTGACAGTTCCCTAGTCGTGGGCAGATCGAACTCGGTGCGGAAGGTCTGCTTGCATTCCAGTCTTGCAGCAATCTGTTCTCCCGAAGTGTGCTCCTTGTCCTCTTCATGTGGTCAAAGCATGGAGGCTTCGGTTCAACATCGGTGCCCTAGCGCTGATATTCAAACCCATATGAGTCTGCCGCATAGGAATTTTGATGTTAATAATTGTATTAATAACGAATTTAATAATATAAATAATAATTTATTTAACCATTTTAGCAATAATTATATTAATAATAATAATTTATGTAATAATAATAATATCGATTTTAATAATATAAATAACATGTTATTTAACAATAATAACAATATTAATAATAGTTTGTTTAATAATAATAATGTGTTTAATAATAATAATTTATATAATACGTATAATAATATTATTAATAATATTAATAATAATTATGATTCTAATGACAATCATAAAAATAATGACATTAATAATTGTAACAATTAATTTATCAATCATAACAACAATAATAATTCATGTAGAGACTTTAATAACAATAATTTGTTTAATAGCTATAATGGTATTACTAATAATAGTAGTAATAATGATATTCCTAGTAATAATATTAATAATGATAATAGTAATAATAGCATAGTAGAAATTAGTAATGAAAATATTAATGATAGTAAGGCTAATAACTCTAATTTGGTGGATAATAAAATAGTAAATATTGATAACAATTGTTTCAATCCTTGTTCTAGTATAATACCCCCTCCTTCTCATGGTAATAATAAAGTTATTAACCTCTCTAGTTTCGTTTCCCCTCTGCTATTTTTAAAGTCTTGGGGAAAGGTTTAAATTTCACCTTAGCCCCTATCAAGATTCCTGTTGATGATATCATCTATGATGTTGAGTTTGGGATCAGAGGTTTACCTGATAAGATTAAGGACACTATGAGGCAAGATTGTGCGGTGGTCTTAAGAAAGGCTAAACCCCCTCGAAAGAACCTCAGCAATGAGGAATTCATTGCCCTTAAATCCTTAAACCAGAACAATGATATCGTAGTTTTGAGGGCTGACAAAGGAGGGGCTATAGTCATCCTTAACAAGGATGATTACCACAAGAAGATGTTGGATCATCTTTACAATAGTGGCCGTTATAAAAAATTGCCTAAGAACCCTCTTAAGAAGATTTCTAGGATGGTGGCTCTCGCCATCAAGTTTAGTAGCTCTACGAGTTCTCTTTACCATAAGATCATTGAAAGCAATCCAATTATCCCTAGGATTTATGGGCTGCCTAAGATTCATAAAGAAGGGACCCCCCTCAGACCTATTGTCAACACCATTGGTGGTCCGACCTACCTTCTAGCCCACTTCCTTGCCCTTAAGCTCAAACCCCTGGTTGGCTGTACAAAGTCCTTCATAGAAGACTCTCCTTCCTTCATTAAAGAGCTTAAGGACATAAAGCTTGACCCAGAAGACATTCTCGTGAGCTTTGTTGTGGTCTCCCTTTATACTTGTATCCCTATAAAGGAAGCCATGACAGTGATCTATTGCCTAACAAATCCTGATACTGCGCATCTTGTTGAGATTTGTCTCACTTTGACTTTCTTCTGTTTTGAGGGTGAGTTCTTTGAACGGACCTGTGGTGTTGCCATGGGCTCACCCCTATCCCCTATTCTTGCGAATCTTTTTATGGAAGATTTCGAAGCCAGAGCTTTAGCCTCAGCTCGTCTTCTTCTTAAGCTGTGGAAAAGTTATGTAGATGACACTAATGTCATCTAGTCCCATGGCTCGAAGGAGTTGGATCTCTTCTTCAACCACCTCAACTGTCAATCCTCTGCCATTAAGTTCACTATGGAAAAAGAGGTCAATGGTTGCCTCCCTTTCTTGGATATTCTTATATCAGAGAATAATGATGGTTCTCTCTCACACTGAGTATTCCAGAAAAAAACGCATGCTAAGCAATATCTTCATGCTGATTCCCATCATTTCCCTGCTCAAAATTTGGGTCTTCTTAACACCCTCGCTACTCGAGCCCTGAGGATTTCTGATAGGGAGATCTTCGATAAAGAGAAATCCCATCTCCTTAATGTCTTTATGGAGAATGGCTATAGTAGACGCCTAGGTTAGAGGGCGCTCCTAAAAGCTTCTAACAACTCGTTAATAAAAAAAAAAACTAAAGAGCGCCAGCTACGGGTCCATATTCCCTATGTCTAGGGAACCACTGACAAGATTGCTCGGATTCTTAAGAAGTATGATATTCCCTCAACCTTCAAGCCCCTCAACACTATTCGCAAATCCCTTAGATCAGTGAATGATCCCATCGATCCTAAAGATATGAAGGGTATCTACTTGATCTCTTGTTCTTGTGGGAGCCCCTATATCGGGGAAACAGGGCGCTCCATCCATCAAAGGATTAGCAAACATGCAGCGGATCTAAGACGTGGAAGAACCAAGTCTTCAGCGTTAGCAGAGCATGCGGAAAAGACCAAGCATCAAGTGTGTATTGAGGGGGCCAAGGTTATTGCCACGGTTGCTGAGTTCCATCACCGTAAATTCAGGGAAGTTATTGAAATTAAAAGAAGGCCAAGCAATCTCAATAGAGATGATGGTAGGAAGATCAGTAGCTGTTGGATCCCGGCCCTTTCTTCCTAGTCTTGCGCTTTCTAGTTTTCGTTGGTTCCCCTTTATTTCGTAGATTTTTTCCTTGGAGCCTTTTCTTTTACTTCCTCCTAGGGTTTCTCCTTTTGACTCTGTATATATATATATATATATATA
>APFE030822119.1:5460-68553 GCA_000404065.3 Pinus taeda
CTATAAATTTAAATCAAAAAGGGTAATAAAGCTTTCATAATTCTAATTATAAATAAATCTCAACTAATTAACGAATAAATTCTAGTGAATTTAATTAATCAAATCCCTAATGTTTTAAATTTCAGTTTTTCAATATATTAAGAGATAAATCAAATCTTGGCTGACTAAATTTCTTATATTATTCTTTTCATAATTCATATATATACTGTCAAATTTAGCTCCTGGATACATCATTAATATCTTCTTAAATCTATTGACGCATCCCTTGAATGGACTCACTTGGTAGTCTGAAATGTTGGGTTCATAAAACTCTATAACAGGTCATTCCTCCTCTATCTAAATTTCTCAAATCTTACTCATATCTATTCTAATTTTCAATATCTTTGTAACAATACCAACCTTCTTGACTTGATAGGTCAACAAAACTATGTTGATCTAGGAATGCTTCCCTCCCTTCTTTTTAATCATAGAAATAAAATACTAAATAATCTCAATTAGTCTTTTACTTTCTTAAGGCTCGAGAGACCATATTTGTCTTAGTGGATGTTAACCATCATCATCATCATCATTATCATTATCATTATCATTATCATTAAATTTTAATTTTTCCTATTTTTATTTTAATTTTAAATATGGATAAATTTAAATTAATTATATATATTATTTAACAAGTTAAAAAAAGTATATAGTTCTAAATTTTTTAAAATTTTGTTTATAATATTGATAAAAGATTCATTAACAATAATCAAACACATGATCGATAACTAGTTTTTTAAATAATAAACTTGGTTTTGTGCTAACATAAAATGATACATTTATCAATATTATAATAAGATATTTATCTAAACATGAGCTAGATGATGAATTTAATGTTCCATGTTTAGATGATGAATTTAATGTTGTGGAATACATAAGAACCAAATAAAAATAAAGATAAATTTAGTTTCAATATACCAAAAACAATTATTATATGACGAACCAATAAGCATGGGAAACCATAACACATGTTTTTAATGCTAGTGTGACTTTTAAGGATTTAATTAGGAATATTTTTGTAATAATTGCATTTATCTTTAATGATAATACAATTTAACTTGAACGAATTGACCAAGATAATAAGTAAGCACGAGGTTTCTTTGGAAACCAGTTTTTAAACTTTATAACCATATACAGCTATTAAAGTAATAAAAGTATGAAATAATATTCTATATAATCAAATCGTATTATTTTACAAATATATGAAATTAATAGTTGTTAAACTTACAAATATGAATTGATAGTTTGTTAAACCTTTTTTAAATGTAAAATGTTAATTATTGGTTTTTTAAAATTAATTATTTATTCTAATTAAAATTAATATATTTTTATTCTAATCTTAACACTACTCCTACATAATAGGTTAAGCTGCAACAAGCGTTAAACTTCAACCTCATTTAATGGTGTAGTGTTAAATGTTTTTTTTAACTATACTAAGTTACCTGTAAATACTATTTAGGTTGTAATGGCCTTTTGAGTATAGAGTATGACATAATGCTAATTCTTTCTAAGAGTTTCTCTCCCTTGAACCAGAGTTTCTCTCCCTTGAACCTAAGAAATATTATGTTCAAGACTCAAAAACATCTATTAGAAGTGGTTGGAGTAGAATATTATTGCATATAAATTATTAATATTAATAAATTATTTTAGATGACTAAATTTATTTACATACAATGATATTGTAACATATTAAACTTTTAAATTCAGTCAAGAGTAGTAAACTTATTATGAAGAATAACAATAAACATTGAAAACATATTACACCTTTATAACATAGATTGATGGTCATCACACATGAATATCATATAAATAAATAGGTGGCTCAAATAGAAAAAATAGGATAAGAACAAATGTGAAGATGAGAGGGTACCACTGCAGTTGGACCAAAACAAAAGGAGATGGAAACTTTCTTTACAAGATAAGTCATCATAGAAACTCAAATACAACATTCTATCAAGTATTCTCCATTGCAAGCAGGGATCAAGAAGGTTGGAGCAAACTTTCCCACTTACCCTTTTATCTCTGTACTTCTGCACATAATTTAGCTAGAGTGATTAAGTCTCCCTAGTTTGACCATCTTGCTAGGCCTATACTAGTGAAAACATGTGTGGAGGTATTCACACAAGGTAGTGCCAAAAAGTAGACTATATGGGTTTTTCTTAATAAAAAATACAGTCAATGAACTTGTTTCAAGTGAATCTTTAATTATAAAATAAGATAATTGATTATAAAATTCCTTTGTCATAAAGTAGCAGGTTTGAACCAAAAGTTAGTTATAAAAAAAATAATTATTAAAAAAAGGAACTTGAAAAGCATATCTGGCATTTCACTTGAAGTCTAAGAGTGCAATTCAAAATCTAATTTAAAAAATTTCATTCTAACCATTTAAGAACATTAATGACCAAATCCAACTACTATTAACTCACCCTGAACATTTAATATATAGTCTTTGTGTAGAGGAGCCAATTTGGGTTCATGCTATAAAATGTGGTGTGGAGAAGTACAACTACAATTGTGTAGGACCCATTAGTCATCTACCGCATGGTGCAATAATTTATTGACTTATGATAGAGACTTAAAATAGTCCAAACAATTGAAGAAAGGAAATGAATTTGAAATGCATAAAATTACTTACATGAAACTATGCTCTTAGCATTTGAAGAGAATTTGGAAAAAGTACATTAGTTCTTCACTATTTTGTTCCCATCAACTTAAAGGTATGCCAAAAAACAATTGTGACATCAACTGTTTATTAATGATTATTTGAGTACGATGAATCATACAGAAGGATTTGAGATTTCATGGTATTTACTTTAGCTCCAAACATGACTAAGAAAAATTATTTGAATACAAAATGGAAGTAACTTGAAATATCTCGTGAAACTAGTATTTCTCCATAATTGCATTATTTTATTATTTACAAAGAAGATAAATAATAATTTATTAGTTGTTGTTAATTTATTCATGACAAATTTATTATTTATCATTTACAATCACGTGTAACCACTTTAGGCTCTATGTTTTTCTCCCATGCATTGAAAAAACTTCATTTTCTATCCATTTAATACAAAAAGGAATTCATCATTACACCCAATTCTAAATATTTGGGCTACTTTCTCAACACAATTATAAATTAAATATTTCCTTTTGGAGCCACTTTGTGCAGAGTAGTGGAACTTACTCTTTTATCTACAAATTTTCTCATGTGGATTTCTTTTGCACACACTTTAGCTATAAACAACATATATATAATGCAATAATACCTGTGGTGCATAGTAGACAACCAAAATAGAAAAAAATGTGACACACTACTTTTTAAAATGTTTATAGATGACGTGAATATATATTCCAAAATGACTCAACCTAAAACCTTTAATAAATAATAAAAAACATCTCTTTGTTACAAATTTAGTAGTGAAACAATCTATATATTCTAAGCCAAATTCCCTGTTCATGGGAAAAAAAATTGTTTTCATTGCTTCATACATGCATTTCCTTCACAATACCTACTCTCATACACATACCCCCTCTTTTGCACATATCCCCAACTTTGCACAACTCTTGTTTCTCAAAAATACTTTTTTAGCTAGATAAATCTATAGGTTGTGCTTTGTGGAAGAGCTATAATCACCATTGAACTTCAGACGAGGCTATAATAATTGTCTGTGTAAGAGAACTACAAAGGTCAAGCTAAGGTGAATATATTTTTATTATTCTATTCATTAAACAATACGGTTATTAGTTCTATAGTCCATTGGTTTTTTGTTTTTGTCTCAAAGTATAAAGGTCGTTCTACCGGTTGCTTTTGGATATATACATTATTCAATATCTGGAGGGTACAAACTTGTTTTTATGTTTTGTTTCCTACCGGATTTAGATATTTTCATGATAAAAGTGTGTCTCTTTTTGGATATCCTTTCTAGAAGACTAGATATATTGTTATACATATCTAGCTTATTGGTTTGTTGTAAATCATTCATAGTTTATATTCAGGTTTTGTTGTGCTCCATGTTTAGTATGATCTATGTGTGTATCTTTGATTTAGTAATCAATAGAAAGATATTTTTGCCCAAAAAAAAACAATGTGGTTATCTACAATAAATTGTGAGCCAAATTCAAACCATGAGAATGTTCTCAAAACAATATTTCTACAAAATTTGATTATATCTACCCTTATAAAGTTATAGATGAATGAAATTGGCAATCGACATAACCGCACAAGATTATATTTTAGTCTATTTAAATTTAAGAGTGGTGGCTCAATAGTATACACAAATTACAGACTAAGAATTATTTTCAAATTAGTTGTGTCTTTTCTCTATTTAATTTAATTCAATAATTAAAAATAATGTCATATGAAATGACTTATCTATTTTTTAGCAGCCAATCTTTTAACCAATGTCACTTCCAAGCTTATCCCACCAGAGGATTATAGCCCAGATTGATTTTCCATTGAATTAATTTTTAGGCCTTCCATTCCTGATAATATCACCAACTATAGAGTCTTTACTAACGATTCGGATATCATAAGCTTTCTGACCTCGGAAGGCTCTTACGATGACCAGATAGTTGATAAAGACCATCATGATAACCAACTTAAACAAGAAACATTAAATAACTCTATAATAAAATATGTAGTTAAGTTGGAATATTTATATGACCTCAAAGATAGATTTAAACGATCCACCAATTCAAAACTTCAGAGTTCAACTCTGAGGTTTGAATTGATTAATCTTGGGACTGACCTAAAACCTCAAAATATTAATCTAGGTCTCGGATTTACGTTAGATGAAAAATCAGCCTTTATAGGTTTGTTGAAGAGATACAGGAATGTCTTCGCATGGAACTATGAAGACCTTAAGACATACGACACCTCTATTATTCAACATACTATTCCCATGACATCTGATTAAAGACCTATTCAACAGAAATTGAGGAAGATCCATCCTAATTTAGAAAGTCAAATTAAATATGAATTGAATAAACTTCTGAAAGCCAAAACTATTTTTCCTATCAGACATTCCCGATGGGTTTCCAATCTTGTCCCAGTCAAAAAAAAGAACGACGATATTCAGATATGTATATACTTCTGCAACCTCAATAAATCTTGCCAAAGAGACAATTTCCCATTGCCCCTATGGAACAGGTATTGCAATCAGTTGCAGACTTAGAACTAATGTCTTTCCTGGATGGATTCGCAAGTTATAATCAGATATTAGTACATCCAGATGACTAGCTAAAAACTACATTCAAGACAAAATGGGGTACTTATGCTTATCAGAAGATGCCATTTGGACTGATTAATGTCGGTGCCACTTTCCAGAGAGCCATGGACATCGCCTTCAAAGGTTTAGTAAACAAATTAGTAGTAATCTACTTAGATGATATAATTGTATATTCCAGAAAACGCAGTAATCATCTAAGGGATTTAATGAAAATATTTGATCATTTCCAAAGGTATAGAATTTATCTTAATCCCAAGAAGTATTTTTTTGCATTAAGTGAAGGAAATCTCCTTGGATTCATTGTGTCCAAAGAAGGAATTCATATTTACCCTAACAGAATTAGAGAAATTTCTGAAATACCTTTACTGCATAACAAAAAATCAATGCAATCTTTCCTAGGTCAAATAAATTTTGTCGAAAGATTTGTCCCCGAATTCTCAAGAATTGTTTTACCTCCTCAATCCATGATAAAGAGAAATTATATGTTTAAATGGGGACACTCGGAACATGAAGCTTTTATCTTGATAAACCAAGCAATCATAAACGCCCCATCTTTAGCAATGCCGAATTTTTCGAATCATTTCAGTTTATACACTTTCACTTCCGAGAAATCATATGCAACCATATTGACAAAAGTAAATCAAGAAAAAGTTGAAGCCCCAATCTCTTTCTTTAGCTCCAATTTGCACGGAGTTGAATTAAATTACTCAGATGTTGAAAAACAAGCTTTTGTTGTTTTCAAATCAATAAAACACTTCAAACCTTTTCTCCTCACAACCCACACCAAAGTAATAGTACCATTCTCAGTAGTGAGAAATATTTTAATACAAAGGGATGTAGGTAAAAATAGAGCGAATTGGGTTATAGCTCTGCAAGGATATGACATCAAAATAAAACCAACAAAAATTGTAAAAGGTCAAGGTTTTTGCAGGATGTTGGTAGGAGAATCAAATCTATCAAAATTATAGCATTCAAGTGACGATGTGCAGAGATATGAGGTAATCCTTAACAAAACTGAATCAAGATATGGTGATATCATATTTTACTTGAGAAATGGATATGCCCCAACCCAATTTAATTACAAAAAGAAAAGGGACTTGAGATTAAAAGCTAGGCAATACTAAATTGTCAATGATGTGTTGTTTAGAATAAATTATGATTCTGTTTTACTTAGATGCCTTGAAAAATCTGAGGCAGAGAAGGTGTTGCAAGAAATTCATGATGGACCAGCTGGTGGTCACTTTGGAGGAGATACTACAGCACATAAAATCCTGCATGTCGGCTATTATTGGCCAACACTATTCAAAGATGCTCACAGTTATGTAAGGAAATGTAAGATTTGTCAAACAGTCACTGGAAGACAGAGGAAACCCATGTTACCATTACAGGCAGTCAACATTGACCCACCATTCAAACAATGGGGATTGGACATAATAGGTGATATCGTTCCTCATTCTTCTAAGCAACATATATATATCCTTACATCCACTGATTATTTCACCAAAAGGGTATAAGCAATTCCACTCAAGGTAGCCAATTCTGAAAACATTATTGAATTTATAGATCAATTTATCATTACCAAGTTTGGCCTACCATCTGCCTTGATGTTTGATAATGCATCTTATTTTTCAGGCAATGCTATGACAGAGACTGCTCTTAAAAGAGGTTTTAAGCTTAAGTATTCTACTAATTATTATCCGCAAGGAAATGGGTTAAATGAACTGTTCACCAAAGCCAAAAGAACTGGCATAAGTCTTTAGTGTTTGATCTATGGGCAGATCGAATAACTCAGAAAGCCTCCATTGGAAATTTTCCTTTTAATTTGGTCTATGGGAAAGAAGCCATCTTACTAACAAACATAGCTATTCCCTCCTTAGCCTTAGTTCAATTCATCGAAGAAACTCCTTCCTCATCTATGCAGGTTAGACAGTTACAAATCCTTAAGCTCGCAGGGGAAAGAGAAAATGCCAGTACCACACATGCACATCATCAGTAGTTAGTTAAAGCCTCCTTTGATTCAAATTCTATAAATTCAAAATATTTTCAACTCGGAGACCTAGTATTGAAATGGGATAAAGCCCATGAAGAGAAAGGTAAGCATACCAAGTTCCAACAAATGTGGCTTGACCCATTTCAGATTATGGAACAAATAGGCCCATCAACTTTTCTGTTGCAAGATTTATCGAGTAAGAGAGAATCTCTACCTGTTAATGGGTAGGTTTTAAAGAAATAGTTTCCATAGAAGATGATCTCTTCTGTTCACTGTATATTATTTCCTTTAGTTAATTTTCTTTTAGAAATAAGAATACGAGTTGAAGAATATTTACTTTTGGTTTTACAAAGGATAGTCTCTTTTTAATTTTGGCTTTTCGCTTGTGTAAGTAAATATTTCTATGGAAGTAATCTTCACATATGAAATATATAGTTAAGTTATATCTCTCTTAAACTTCCTGCTTTCTGCCTAAATTATCTGATCTTTGATGAAACTTAGCTTTAGAAAGAAATTTTTCCTTGACATCATTCAAGAAAAGTATCAATAACAAAGCAAAGTCTCTTTGAAGAAAAGCATCTTTAAAACTCTACAATTGTCATCCAGAAGTTCTTAAGGAGCCAATGATCCTCCCCACTTAATCAACTTTCATTTTTAGACTATAATTCTAAAATATACTTAAACTTAAAGGATAAGAGATCTCATCAAGAGCCAGCTTACCATGATCATAAGATTATAAATAACTAACATTACCAATATTGCATATCAAAACAGGGTAATGGATTAAGATTATATTAATCAAAAGACAAGGGGTCTCATCAAGAGCCAACTTGTTCAACTAAGTTACAAATCAAGTGAATGGCATTGTCAATTTTGGTCACCAAACCAAGGCATTGTCCTTTAAGAGATAAAATATGAAGAGTTGAAGGAAGAATGAATTAATCCAGAAAATAAAGAAAGCAATACGTATACAAATGAGCTTATCTTTAATATTGCATTCTGATTTATGTGGGATACTAAATCATTGTTGGTTAAAAGGTAACCCTGTCAAGGCTATGAACACCTGCTAGCAGCAGAGGCTCTACCTACGACAATTGAGTATACCAAAAAATGATCTGAGGAGAGTCTTCTTGCTTTTATCTTTAAAAACCAAGTAATGACTGATGTAAACAAAGTGAATTTATTATGATAAAAGAATAATAAAAAAAATAATAGTTAAGTAGATGTTGTTTGATTGATAATGAGCAGTATTACTTACCTTATATTCCATATAACTTATTTTATTTTCAAAACTATATTTATTTCAGAAGTTTTAGAAATTTCAAAAAGCTCTTAGAGATAACTAGTTCTTCCAAGTGAATCGCCAATTGTTGTGCTATTCAAAAACCACCCATTTATTAACTGTAGTAGTTAATATTACATTAATAAATGGGGATCCTTTAAAAAATCCATACAAAAAACAAACTTAGCATTTAGGCATTTCTTTTATTTTTGGAATAAAGCAAGATATCAATCAAATCCCCTTTTTTCCAAAGAACTACTAAATGCTTACCTTCCCACATACAACATGATTAAGCATCATCAAAAGACCTTTCTAACCCACCAAATCCAGTAAAGAATGATTGAAAGAGGAATCTATGCTCGAAACTATCATATTTTTTACATAAACTAGGTCCTTAAGATTTTCTCTTCAAAAGTTGAGTCTCGCATTGCATATCGCCATTTATAAAGGACCCTCCTTAAAAGGTTATCTCAAAACATGAAAGATGAAAAATTGCAATGGTGTCATAACCTTTATTGCATCGCATTTTGAGCATTCAAAGGAACACCGCAAACTTACCATCAGCTGATATTGCGAAACACAATCAAGACTTGGACCCACTCCTCAAATATATCACGAACAAATGTTCAGGTCTACCACTCATTAAAAAGAGTCTTTTACATAGAAAAACCTGACAAGTAGCTACGTTTTGAAACGATAAATGAGCGGCACGTGTCTCGCATCTCGTAGAAACACAAGAGAAGGTAAAAGAAGTGAAAAGGAATAATGCAATATTGTGATTTGTGATATTTCTTCGCAAATCACAAAATCGCCATTATCGCAGCTCAAAGGCTCGCCACCCTAGAAGCTTTATTCTCGATTTATGATGCAGACATTTATGAGCATTAAATCTAAGGGATAACGAAGCATTAGTGGGAATTTAGTAAGAGATAACTGCATTTATGTGTGAAAATTCATTTAGCGTGATATGATATCTTTTTACATGCATTCAAATAAAATTCCTTTTATCACCTTTACAAGTTATCTGCATTATTTCATTTTATGTTCATTATCATCTTTGTGTATCTAATAGTTGTTGTTCTTCACTTTCAGGAAAAATCCACAGGTCAAATCATTGAGAGCAATGGTGAAGAAAGGCAAGTAAATCGTCTCTGAGAAGTCGGAAATAACTCCTCTGTTTACGGATACTACATGCAACAGAGAGGGAGGAACCTCTACATGGGAGGCCATGTATAATATACTGGAGGAAGAGAAACCAAGGATTATGGAAATGAAGGTTACAGTTGATGGACGTGATTCCTCATACGCTTCCATGTTTGAGATAGCATGCTCATTTTTACATCGCATAGCCGCATGCCCGAAGATAATCCCTTATACGGACATGGTTAAATGGCTTATTGATGAAGCTGACATCTCAGACAGAGAATTCAAGACAAGAAGACAAGAGGTTATGGGATCTTTTACCGCAAACAACTTGCGGCTTATGTACCACCTACCAGAGCCACAAGTCATCTACAACAGGCAGCTTGTCAAGAAGTTTTCCAAAGAGAATGAGGACCCAGTGAATTGCACCCAGACCTGGTCAAATAATGAGGACAAAATCAAGAAAGACAAAAACAGTATGTACACTACTATGTCTATTTGTCCCCCTTATAGTTTTACAGCAACCATGCTATGTAGACTATTTGGCAAACCCGATAGTACTAAATTCTCCCCAGAGTGATTGTTATTAATAGATGCATCCATTAACACAACTGTAATGAATTGGGCACAAATTTTTTCTAACAATTTAGCAAGAACAATAATGGAGTATAAAAGGAAAAGAAGCGTTGCTTCGAGGGTTTCCCCTCCATTTTTCATGAGCGCCTATGTAATGGATTCAATTTGTTTCGGTTCAAAATTCCCTGTCATGGGATGGAAGTGGACTATTCAAAATCCACTTCCCATTTGCATATACTATAAAGACATGCGGGAATCCAAATTTCAAACACATTTTTTCAAGATTTGTCATGGAGTTATGCTCCCTATTCACAAACGGCTTTATAACCGAGATGCCCATAGGTTTTCCCAAGAAGATGAAGTAGATATCCTCCCAGTGGCCAGATGGTTTGGGGAGGATACATTTACGTATATTAGGGTATTTCGCAGCATCACCTCCCCCCATGTCCTCCCATACTATGTTTCGTACAAACTGATGGGTAGAGAGAACCTATCAAACAGCTAGTGAGGGAGGGATGACCAAAACATTAAAGGAATAAAAAAAGGCCATCTGGCCTAGATTCCCTTTACAATGTGGAGCATTTGCATTACATGACCTAGGGCATGCATTAAACAACAAGAGAATATGTTATCTTTGTAATTACCTAAACTCCCTGGAAGGTAACATGACCCGTTCGGCATTGTCAAAGATTTTACCACTATGGTGAAAATAAAAGCATTCAGTAATGAGGAAGATGCCTTTGATGACATATTTTTGCAAAAAAACACCTTCACAAAGGTAAAGCATATGGCACAATTACTTTTTTACCTTGAAGATCTTGAAAACTTTTATAGCTACAGAGAAAGGAGGCTATCAAAGGTCCCATTGGACCAATTATTTATTGAACCAATAAGGGAGCCTACTCCCAATGTAAGTATAGAAGGTGATTCCAAAGAAAATTCTAAAACTAATTCTGGAGCAGAATCCCAAGAAAAATCTACCAAGGAATCAGAGAAGTCATCATAAAATGGGACAAGCAAAAGCAGAGAGTCAGAAAAGGATACAGCCCAATCTACATAGAAGATAGCTGAAGAAACTTCAGCCAACAAACAAGTTGAAATCCATGACGCCTCCACATAGCCAATAAAACCCCTAGTAAGTGATTTAGAGGAAGAATGGGACAATTTTAATAAAAGGCTCAACAGAGAGGAACAAACGCCAGAGTTGCAAACTCCACAATAGAAAACAACTCAGGAAATTACAGCAGAGGAGACTATAAATACTCAAGAGGTAGAACACATCCCTGTTACCCCCACCTCTGAAATTGGTTTCAGAATAGAGGATATTCCCCCTCTAGATGTGTTTTATAGCCCACAACATAAAGTCATTGTTAAAAGACAAAGGAAGAAAAGGAAGTTGGACTCTACAGCTACTATTACCCTTGATAATGAACCGATGGATGTTCTCTAGAAAGACTCACCCATCGACCCATCCATCGATCTTACCAGACTCTCACAGTTTGCAGGTGCCTACGCTACAGAAACCATCGACAAAGAAACAGAGGTGCAAATATTTCTTAAATAAAAAGAAGATAAAAATTTGTTGTTTGAACAACAATTACAACAAGCAAAATCTGACCAGCAGGCAGCGATATAGTTAGCTAAGCTAGAACAGGAGTTCGAGCAGATGCAAGTAAAACATCAAACTAGCTTAGCAGAGAAGGAAGCACAAATACAAGAAATAACTGATCTACATAAAGATGATCCAAAAATTGATCAGTTTATTACTGAAGTGCTCAGCCTTAACTCCCAGCTAATATTTTGCAATGGAACTCTTATTGCAAAAGAAGCAACAAATTGACAAGTCAAGTCATGGAAATGAGACTTGAATATGATGAAATCTTGGAAAAGGTCTCCAACTTCATCACTTGGCAGAATTCAAAAGCTGGGAGAAAAGATGACTTGCTTAAACTAGAGGAGTCACATAAAGAAATCTTATTTGAAAACTAGGATTCTTGACTTAAAGAGGCAAAAAAGGCAACAATAGATGCGGTAGTAGCAATAAGCAGTGTCATAGAAAATGTTAATGAGAATTTACATAGCACCAACCTTGTAGAAGAATCCATTCCAAGTTTTCTTCCTAATGTGAAACAGCTTGAGCTATAGTGGAAACAGGTAATAGAAGAAAAAGCAGAAGCAATTAGGCAAACAACCAAGTTAAACTGGGAAGCATATTGGCAACATTTGGTAAAACCTCACAGCCAGTGGATGACCCTATGATGCCTAACCACTTCTATGGAGAAAATGGTAGCATCACTGACCAACACCGTATTCACTGAACAGTTGAAAGCTGAAGTTGGCCAACCAACACATCTCAAGCCCATGATGGACATTTGCAATCTAAAGGATCAAATGCAGGACAGTTAGTCACCATGCTCATTTCTATTTTGGTTTTATTTTGCATAATTTGAGGAAGGTTGTTTAAACCTCCTCAACTATTTTTGTAATATTCTATTTTTAGTTTTATAGTTTAAGTATTTAAACCCCTCTCATGCATTTAGAGAGGGGTCTAGAAATTTTATCAGGAATAATTTTCAAAATATGCACTTATGTCCCTTTGAGGAGGTTCTGGTTAAATTAATGGAACATGATCTATTTTTATCTGATTTAGCATCTTCTACTGAAATTGCACTTTTTTACTCTTATATGGTGTTGAATGGACTGAAAGTAGATCAATATTGCTAAAGCACATGAGTAGGACGTATTATAAATGGTACTTTTATCTCGTAATTCGTTTTACTTATGTATTAAGCAATGATTTCTTTTCAAGTTCTTTATGTATGAAAGTTTGAATCTTGGTTGCCATTATTGCACCTCTGTATGATGATGATCTATATTTTATGTTGAATACATGAATAATTCATTATGTGATATATCTTTCACAATCGTTTTGGCTAACTTTTTATACGAAATGGTTATTGTTAAAACGAATTTATTTCTCATCGCAATTCAACGATATTTATTATCAATTTCTTTTAGACATTATTGTAGATCGCATACATCAATTTACTCCTGGGTACAGTTATAATTAGATAGTGTTTAAATTAGGATAAAATGCATGTGATTATTAGTTTAGATTAGATTACTTCTAGCTTAAAGATTACTCCAAAACATCACATATCACCCCATTATCACAATCATTAAATAGATTGGGAAAATGGTCCCATTATCCCCAGTCGGAGCCACTACTCCAAACAAAAAAGGAGCTGCCAACCAAAGTCCGAACCAGGCGGTTTTCCCCCATGTTGAAGCAACACTTTTCGAGGCTTCAATAGTACCGTGATCACTCATCAACGCCTTTGGGAAACCGAACCTAGTTAACACATATTCAAACAACAAATTCGTCGCCATAGCCCCTATACAATCCTTCATTGGTTGTGCCTCCACCCATTTGGTCAGATATTATGTCGCAGTGATGATGTAGCATGCCCCTGTCATCTTGTGCTAGGGCTTAATTGGCCCTACTAAGTCAATTGCCCATTTCTCAAATGGTTGCAATGATACCTGAGGGTTCAGAGGTAGCTCATCCCTTCTCGATGACCTACCCATTCTTTGACATGCATCACATGCCATGCAATATGTTTTAGAATCTTTATGCAGCGTAGGCCACCACAACCCTATGCACAAAAGCTTCTACGTCGTCGCTCTTCCTACATAATGCCCTCTTGCAACCCCTCCATGAGCTTCAGCTAAGATGTTGTTTCGTTCAAACTCAGGCACATACAGTAAGATTATCTCATCAATGCCCATCTTATACAAATGTCCTGAAATTACTGAGAAGTCTGTTGTGTGCACTACTTACTCCTTCTTCTGTTGACCGGTGTATTCTTCTAGATTTGTCCCGGTAGTCAAGAAGTGGATAATATCCACAAAATAGTTGTCTGTTACACACACTATGAAGATCTATATGTCGGGTAGCCCTTCCTCCAAATTGGTAGGCTCCTCCCCTTCAACGGTCATATTAGAGCATTCCAGTGCATGGTGCAGCGGGGTGCTCCAATCTGGCTTAACGAACTCCAATGGATCCTACAAAATTCGGAAGATCCCTACTTCAACCTCCTACAAAGCTTCATCAATGCATTTGAACCCATATTCAAAACTAACGGTCATCAAGAATCCCTGTCTCAATATATACCACTCTGTGGTGCCGCGTCGGAGCTCCGTTTCTAAATACCAATTCGTAGGGATTATATCCAAAGTGTGATAGAATAAATGCACCCACTCTGAAAATTTTCAACCACTGGCTGGTTCCTGGTAGCGAGGATGGATCGGAGGGCACTAAGGAGACAAGCTGAAAAGGGTTAGGTCTTGCTGCAGCTAATGGCGACATGAGGACCCCCCACGCACCTGCCTACCTGCTAGCTGTCGATGCCTGCTCCCTTCTCTGGCTGCATCACCCACGATGGTTCACGACTTCTGTTTCTCGTTGATCCCTCCATAATAGTCATGTTACCGCTCCTCCCCATTACACTGTGAACACAACGATTTCTAATACCCTGCCTGTGGCGATGGTTACAATGGTCTTGGAGGCAGCTAGCAGAGAGCATATTGGAACAAGTATGGACCTTGACCTAGTTGATTACTCGGAAGACCCGCTGGAGAATGTGAATATTTGGCAAACCCCTCGCTTCACCGCGGACGACACCCTCCCCTACTGCTACGACCTTCCAGCTACCATTGAGGGCCTCCCCTCCATATCTGGGCCATCCTGCTCCACATTCAATTTCTCAGAGCTTCCTCCGATCTGGCCATTTCCACCCTTGCCAGCGTAGTCTCTTTCACCTTCCACATTTGTCTCTACCTGCATTCACACAAACCCTGAGGTGGTTAGTTCACAATCCCCCCTCTCATCTCACCCTGGTGAATCCTCATCAAACCCTTTGAGAGTGCATATATCGGCCTAGGATACTCCACAAGTTCTGGCACCTGAGGCTCATCCATCTGGAAGCTACGCAGCGGTCCCCCGCCTCTCAGAATCGATCCCATCGGCCAAGCTCCCTTGCCCTGAGACCCCTAACCCTAACCCTAACCCTAACCTGACAAGGGAAAAGACAAAAGACCCTAAAGCGTCGACGCAGAGGGGAAAGAAGAGAAAGTGTTTCAAGGTTAGAAGTGAGCATGTCATTCTCAAACTCAGGGAGGAAATCTAGTGGGGGGATACCATGGACACGGTAGATCGAGTTCTGGTAGGAAGAATTTGAGGTCGAAGTTATACAGTAGCCAGACTTAAGCTTTGGGCATCAGAGGTTTAGGGATAGCACCTGCGGATCTCCCAACCGTGTAAACATTTGTTAGAGGTTGGTTTGCTCTGCGCTTCACCAGAGCAGAGCACACAAACTAGGTATTGTCGTCTTTTTGGCGTTTTGAGCATGCACCAGTTCTCCTTCAGCGTTGGAACCCCCTTTTCGATCCTGCAAAAGAGCAGATAGGAGTTTATATGGGTTCAACTACTTGGATTGGCTCTGCAATTCTGGTTAGAGGATATCTTTCGGTGAATAAGAAACACATTGGGCACCTACCTAGACCATGACAGATCATACCTAGCATCAAGAATGATGACATATGCCAGAATCATTCTCATTCACCTCGATACTCAGGGTGGCCTCCAGGAGCATATCACATTGCAATGGAAATCATTCTCCTGTAAGCAAACCCTAGACTATGAAGGAGTCCCCTTCCGTTGTAGACGTTGTCATAAGGTGGGACATATGTTCAAAGACTGCCAGCTGAATAAGAAGGAAAGGGCAGGAGACAGGGAGAAGGACATAGTGCAGAATACTACACAAGCTCAGAAAGGCCTTCTAAAGGGGAAGGGGCTGCAATTTGGGCTCAAACAGAGGCATTAGCATTGCCCTTAAAAGAGACCGGGAAGAAGTGGGGAAAGGCACCTATCAGAGCTCCCTCTCCACTTCTCACCAAAGCTAGGGCAGCTACAGAGGTGGCATTCTCCACGGGTATGTCGATTACAAACTCCCTCTATATTGCCCACCTTGAGGAATAACAGATTAGGAACAGACAATCTCTCTAGAAGACTTGATATATATCTCATTAAGGAGCACCTGTTGACCTTTGGATTGGGATATAGATAGTGGGTGGGCTCTGGAGGTATATCATATCATAGGCCGATCTATATGGAAATCAGAGGAGGTATGAACAAGCCTAAAAGCCCTTTCAAATTTAATCCAGCATGGCTGAAGGATGTTGATTACATACACCTTGTCACAAGTTACTGGAGAAGCCATCCCCCTGGGGTAGACAGATCTATAATGGAAGGCTTTGCAAAAAACCTTAAAGAACTCAAATCCCTCTCTATGTAATGGGCTCATAAGAAGAGGAAACAGGACGACCTTACCCTCAAAGAATCTAAAGAAGCCATCGAGAAGTTTGAAAACAACCATGAAGGAATCTTCTCCTCCCCTTAGCACAAAGAGCAAATAACCTCTCTGATGGCCAAAAGAAACCAGATCCTGAAGAATAGAGAAGAGAGCTAGAGATTGAGAAGCAGAGCCATCTAGGTAAAGGAAGGGAATGATAATACTAAGTTCTACCATAAATTTGCAAATGGGAGGGAAGTTGTCAACACTATTTGGCAGCGATTGGATGAGTATGGAGAACCTGTGAACACCTTCCCCTGGTTGGCGACTATGGCCTCTACCCATTTTTGCAACATTTATAGGTCGCCACCAAATTCCACCCTTGGAGACATCATGAAGATAGCCCAACTCTTCGCAAGGTTTGTAGATCAAGAGGATAGAGGGGACTTGGTAAAATAGGTCTCCTTGAGAGAACTAGAGGACACTCTCAAATGGTTCAAGTGAGATAAAATCCCTAGCCCAGATGGATGGACTGTGGAATTCTACCTGGTAGTTTTTGAGACCCTGGGGAGGGGACCCATTACAAGTTATTGAAGAATGCAGAACCTCTGGAAGAATGTATGAGGCCTTCAACTCTACTTTTATTGCTCTTATACCGAAATTGGATAATCCCACATCTTATGATGACTTTAGTACATTTAGCTAAATGATCGCGTAGATCATTTCTCCCATCATATTTATCAGTTAACCACACTTTAGGACAACCAAATCGCATCCTCATCATCCTCCTATAATCGCACCATTAATCAAGTTGTCATTGTGTGTACCCCACCACCATGTGGGCGTAGAGCGCAGCGCCAATTCCAGCTCTTGGAAGTGATGATCCTCCGGGACTTCTCTTTCAAAAGAAGCCAAAAATTTATCCACATCAGTTAAACCATCATAATAAGGTAAACTTCTTACCTCTAAGGACACACGGCACAATGATTTAGTCATTGTGTTGTAGTGTAGCGTAGATACTTCATTCAGCCTGTTCTACCAATGTTCCAACTCTTCATCTGAATCCGATGTATAGGAGCTTTCATGGTCCCATGCAATCCACCCATTAGTCATTGGATTAATCCAATCTTGATCTCGAACTGTTATATTGTAGATTTGATCTAAATCATCACCACATTCTTCATAGTCACAGACTGGTTCAGTATAACACGGTCCTTCTATAGGGTCCAATGGCACTACTACATGGAGCGATTTCCTTTCAAATGACATCATCCACTTCTTCATGTTGATGACCCCATTCATATCGATAGCCCAATCAATTCCAAGGAGGGCAGGGTATGGATTGTTGTCATCAACAATTTATATCACTTCAAAATCAGCCAGCACGCTCACACCTTCTATATCTATGGTAACTCCCCACAATCGTCCCATGGGGATAATCTTTTGTTGGTTGGCCATCTTGAGTTGAATCGAAGACCACTGCAGTGTAGGTCTCCCCATTCTTTTCCAGGTCTATTTAGGCAATACATTCGCGTCAGACCCCAAGTCCAAAATAACTTGGTCCATCTCATAGTCTCTTATTTGTGCTGTAAACCTCATCTCGCACCCTATTCTTTCATTATGCTTGTCAATCTTCTTGACTACGCGGGGTCCATCAAGAGCATTTTACTTACCAACACTCTTATTTATCAACTCTTGTATTCCCTTTACATCCTTACTATTGTGCATTAGTTTCATACAATTCTCCAACAAGGTGGTAAACAGAGGGCTCAACCTCTACAGATGCGCCGATTTCTAGCATTTTGTTCTGGCTTCCTGAGGTAGATGCCTCAGTGAAGATTTTATTCACCTCCATAAATGTCTCCTTTACACACTCCAAATCAAAGCCAGTCTCCTTTTCCAGGGCCTTGCGGACCCATCCACCTTCTTGATGTTGTTTTCCCTTATCATCACTGATCAATATCCTGCTTCGTAGCAAGATATTTACATTTGGGTCCTCTTCGCAGTGCTCAACCCTCATCATCTATAGGTTATGGGTAGGATGTTGAGGCTACGCCTTCTTCTTCTGCATCTTAGCCATCAGCACAAGGCACTCTTCAATTGTATGGTCAAACTGAGTGTAGTATTGACATGACAGGCATGTCTGATTCATGTGCTCCCGTGCATAGTGTCCTGGCGTCCCACAATTGTAACAAATGACCTACCCATGACCCCTACCATGTCCTCCTCCTCCTTAGCCTCGTCCGCGACCATGATATCCTCCACGTGCTCCCCTAGCGCCTTGATCCAAAGGCTAAGTTTCCACTTGCATTCGATATGTAGGCATCCTTTCCATCATTAATTCATAGCTTCAGCAATGGCGCTCATCATGGCCTATTGATTTGCAGAAATCTCAGAGCAATTGTTGTGGTGTCTATACAAACTTTTGCAGCAACTGACTATTATCTGTGACATTTTTTCCGACCACTTGAAAAATAGTGCACCATAACGTGGGCCCCATACTTGGTCCTGTTGGAGCTTCTTGCCTTAGGGGTATTGGCCCTCCTCCTATTATATAATTCACCAAGACAGGGGAATGATCCTTATCATGCCCCAGGCTCTCACACTTGAGGCACCAGACTTCTTTGCACACCTTTTTCCTAGCCTCCTTTTCTTTTTTTAGGTTTTGTAACTCTAGACAGAGGTTCTGCAACTATGAGTGAATTTATTGGACTCCCAAAGATGCATCATGAATGGGTGTCTCATGCAATATCATCACGATTTCTAGAGCTTCTGCTTGAGTTCCTATCTTTTGTTGTGATAAAGCAATCCTTATGTGGGGCGGGAACATGGCTATAAACCAATCGTAGTGATGATTATCTCTGAGATTCATATTAGCTTCACAGATTCCACACTTCAGCCTTTGATCTGGCTCCCATGGCATTTCGTCGAGCCTCATCATGGTTTCCTTAAATTTGATTACCGATTGCGAGGCAGACTTAGGCTTACTAAATTCATTGTTCAAAGCAATCTGAGTATCTGCTAATGACGCCAATAGATTATCAGTGCAATAATTAATGTACCATGTCATCATGTGATCCTGTAGAGTAGAAACCAACTGTGCCTTCTTTATGTTATCATTTGTAATCTAATGTGCTATCCGCACAGCCTTCGCAACAAACCAAAACTAATCTGTATCCTCACTTCCTAAACCTTTGAAAACTGGAAAGTTCATTGTATTCGACATGTGGAATGACAGCATTGGTGGTGGTGGTGTGGGCAAAGGTGTATGTTGTGGAGGTGAAGGTGGAGGTCGTGTGGATGGATAATGTATTCATAGAAAACCTTGTCTTATCAAATGGACAATGCTCTATGGTGAGGCCTGTGCTGCTTCGTCGTCATTCACTGGAGGTTCAATCAACAAGCTATATTCAGGGCCTATTCTTCCCCTATTCCTGAAGAGCTTTCCACTTCGCGTAGCTCCAAACATGAAGGCAGTGGCATAACCCTTTTTTTGACACAACAACATCTTAATCCAAGGATTCAAATATTTCAAATACTTACCTCACGGTCCTTTGAAGAAGCTTCGCTCTGTTTCATTGTAGCTAACTGAGGTGTCAACCACAAACTCTATCAGAAATCCTCCTATGACACGATCAAGCCAATGGTCAATAGTGCATGCGATCTTATTTTCAGAAGCTTCCAACCTCCGTACTAGTTCTGGGGTCCACACTATTGGACCATCAAGCTTCCACCTCCCTTGGTCGTCTACTAATTTAGCTATCCACTCATATAGTTCAATTGGTAAGGTGCAAAAGAAAATTTCGTGTATTTCCATGTACAAATATCTATCCAACCACTTTTCTTTTGACATGTGCGGATTCCTGTTATCCTGCATCGTGAATTCATGGATCTTTCTATCCAACAAATCCTCAATTTCATTTTTGGTTGGATTCCAGTGATGTGACATCACACATCTCTTTATCCAAATCTCGATCCTAGCAATGGAACCAATTGTTGGTTTAGGGGGTCCTAACTCAGGTTTAGAGTTAGTTGCACCAAATAAATCCCTACACTACTAGGCCTTTCGGCATCAATCCATAGTGCGCAGACTGAATTCTCACCTGAAGCAATATGGGGAGGATGCTAGAACCAAGTTTTCGCACCTAGAGATTAGCGTGATGTCTTCTTGAGAACTAGATCTGCCTTCGCACAGATTGATAAGCCTTTATGGCTTATTACTATAAATTCTCGCAACCAGCCTCTAGACCTCCACGAAGCTCTACGATTGGCTGTTGCAGACCTTGAACAAGCAGATTATCTACTTATGCCCATATTATATCACCTTTAGATTGGTATTTACTCGGATTTACCCAAGTGTTCAATAACTTTAACATAAAGCATTATCATCTTCGTGTAGACACTTAACATTAATTACATTCAGATAAACATACATATCAACTAAAATCATCCATCAATACATTTTTATTTCATAAAGGCATCATTCATCACAACATATATCGCAATCATACATAATAGAAGTAAAGAGATAAAAAACAATAATTTCCTTAACAATCTTCTTTATTGATCTTCAGTGTAAGTTTATAGACAGTATTTCCCTATGCACTCCGCTGCAAGGGTCTACACACTCAGCTGCAGACACTACTTTAGGCCTTTGTGCACTCAATTGAAGAGCCTCTTCCTCCTCTAAGACTTATATTTATGCGCTAAACTTCTTTCGTCGTACCTGTAGACAACTTATTACTTGCCTTAAACTCTATAAGACACACCTATTTATATAATCCCATGGTCCGTAGACCATGGGTAGATCTCAAAAATTGACTCAAGTTTACATAAAAGAGGGTCAAAACCATTTTTTACTCTTAACTAGCTACGTGCTCTGCGACCATAGCTTGCAGAGACTTTACATCTTTTTACATCAAAAACTTGGGATTTTGCCCCAAAACTGGCCCAGGGGACCCCATCCCAACACCCAAGATGAAACCAAGTCATTCCACTACGCTTGGTTGTTACTGTTGATTGTGCTTGTCACATGGGAATTTCTAGAGGACAGCCATTTCCCTCTGCTTAAGGAAGGATTTCAAGAGGCAATGCAATTTGCTTCCTTATGGACTACAAAGAATCTCGCATAGATTATAGAGACAAAAATCTTTTGGGTTCTGATGGAAATGAGTCTCCACATGGCCATCATTTAGTGTCTGAGGTTTTCCCCAACCTTGTTCATGCAGTTGTCAGCCTACGAAACATTCAAGGCTGACTGCCATATTTGGTGACCGAAACAGATGTGTAGGATCTCAACGCGAAATGGACTATAGAGTGGCGTGCCCCATAAGACCTAGCTGCTAGAACAAGCACGGGTGTGGAAAGTTCCCCTGCACAGAAAAGGAAGGAGGCAACTAAGAAGGTTGTGCCTAACTTGGCTACACAGAAAAATAAGGAAGCAGTAGAAAAGGCTCGTGTGGAGTAGGAGCATGCTACCAAGGAGCAGGAGCAATGTGAGTCTCTGAAAGGTGGCAAATCACCTTCACGAGAGACAAAGGAGGAAGAAATTTTAGAACAATGTAGGGAAGGAGATGAGGGGCAGAGCACCCCATTCATTATGAATAAAGGTGGTAGGAAGTAGAAGGAAGGTACAAGGAAAAAGCAAAAATCATATAAGTCATAGAAGTATCCCATGGTCTTAACAAAAGGCAATCTCAATGAGATTGAGGATAAAATCAAGGATACCACAACTGAGGTACTGCAACAGTTTGAGCAGTAGTACATGCAGACGTTGGGGAGTGTCCAAAAATATCTATGCGAGCTGTAGATCCAAACAAGTAGGATAAAAGTGGTCATAGGACAAGCGAGTGCAGAGAAAGTAATCGTAGCGCCTAGGACAAGCCAAGTAGTCGAGTTAGTAAGGACCCTTGACCTTCGAACTATAGCATTGCAAGATGCTCCCTTCGCGCAGAGAGTGCCAACGATCGTATCATACTCAGTACGATCAATAATATTGGACTAAACGTAGTGGTGCTCTCCAATGAGACTCTCCACACGCTGCATGCAGGGGTGGTAGATGAGTTGAGAACTAGGGAGCAATGCGCCTTCAACCTTATCAGTGAGTACAAACTAAATAATGAACAAATGTTCACTGAAAAGATGCAGGTTTTGAAGGAAAAAGAGTCACTTCAGACGCATAGTTCCAGTCTGGAGTCAGCAGTAGTAGCGGCATACAAAACAATGCATGAGCTTCATATCCTGGAGGATGCACAGCCAGAAGAAAAGATCAGAAAACGTTTTGCTGGTGTGTGCAAAGCTAAAGTAGAGGTTGGCCGAGTTCAGTTTGAGCTCAACATGAAGATCACAAAGTTGTAGTTAAAGATGCAACCCACGACTTTTCCAAAGGTCCAAGAGCAGTGCAGAGCTGCGATAAAGAAAGGAATAGCAAACTTGGATGCCATAGTTACTGACTGTGCGATGATGATTGAACAAGACATGGAGCTCATGACCAATTTGTAGGAGGATCCGAACCTGTAAACACTGAACATATAGGTCAGGGAGTTGTAGCGACAATATGATGAAGTCAAGGCGACTATGCGCTCCATAACACCAGCACAATGCCTTGCCAAATTACAAGAGGGAAAGAATCTCCTCGCATAGGTGGAAGAAGCATAGAGGAAGGAGGCCTTGCTAAAGGCTAGGTTGCAGCCATGGTTAGAGGAATCTTATCAAGTCATGACTACCATTCAGGATAAGCTTAGAGGCTTGCAATAGACACAATGGACAATGAGGCTGGTTGTCGAAAGACCAACTACAGAAAAATTGGTTGAGGAAGTCAAGCAGGGAGCAACACAAAGCGTTGTCAAGGTCGCAGTGATCTAGGTGGAGCTGAGGATTCTTTGTAGTAAGATCGCAGTGCCAGCCGAGTGACTTGAGGGTGAGTCACGATTGTTACACAACATTTGGTCACTATCCGTGTACTCCCCATTCCTCGATCCTGTAGGACCTCTACAGTGAACCCTACATGCTTTCCCATCATAGAGAAACTCCCATTATGTCCCTCTTCATGAGTAGAACATTTCCCTTTTCCATCATTTCCCAAGAATCTTCCTTTTACCCCAGTTTACAAGAGCAGTGCTAATGACCCATTCCCTCCTCGCACTAAGTTGCAGGGTTTGAAACTAGGCCTAGCGTCGTACAGTGTGAATGAGCATTTTCTCGGTCGCGCTGATCCTCTTTTGGCAAGTTTTTTAAATATGGAGTCGAAGCTTCTAGGTCTAGAAGCTTCGTAATGGAAGTCTAGCAAATGGTTGGGCTGGATAGAGTTAAGGAATTCAATTTGGGATTCTTTCCCCTATTAATATGGAACAAACCCAAGAGATAATACCTCTCCCATAATAAGAGGAACCATCTCCCCTCCATCAAAACTATATAAAATCCTCCTTTTCCAAGCTAAACTAGCCTTAGTTTTTTTTCGAGCTTGAATAACCAGCAAGATATCTATAGCTTGTAGCCTTCTAGTTTATTTTTGTGAAGGGAGAATAGTGTGTTTTTTTTGGTTTGCAACTAAAGAGAAGAAGCCTTAAAAATTCCATTGTTGGGGCTATCCGTGAGATGCTAATAGAGGTGCGAGAACCTGGATACGTCGCAGGAGACTTGCAACATCAAGGCTTTGGGTGTAATCTCTTTCTGAAGTTATATCAATACAACTAATGGTTTATTTCCTACATTGAGTGTTATGTTTCATTTAATGGATTAAGAATCCTTGACTTTTTAAGTAGATTGAATGTGATTGTATGCTATCACTTTTGTTGTTGTCTCTTATGTATTTATTTCAAGTATCTAAAGGAAGAAATGAAAGGAAGTTGGAGCAAGGAAGTGGGATCATCATTAAGCGGATTAGCATTCTAAGAGGTAGGCCCTCTTATTCAATTATATTCTAAGGAAGTTTACATTAGATTTTTTGATTGTGGCTAGACCCGCTCTCTCAAGCTAGAGGAATTGTCTTTGTCCACATTGAGAATTTACCTACACCACAATGATATTTCTGTTGGGGGCCTGTTGGGATGGGGTCCCCTAGGTCAGTTTTGGGGTTAAGATAACCCAAGTTTTGATACAATTTTGTAATTAATGTAAAGTCTCCGCAATTTTTGGATGTAGAGCACGTAGATGAGTATGACTCAAAAGGGATTTTTCCCCTTATTTTATGTAAAGTTTGAATCGGTTTTGAGATCTACCCATGGTCCGCGGGCCATGGAATTGTATGAAAAAGGCTATAAATAGGTGTGTCTTAGAGATTCTAAGGCAAGGTAATGATAGTAATTGATGATGGACGAGTTGTGATAGTAAAGAGAAGTGGGTCATATAAAAGAAGGGCTCTGCATCTGAGTGTGCAGAGGCCTAGATAGAGTCCATAGCTGAGTGCACGGACCCCGACAACTGAGTGCACAGGTTAATTTTGAGTCTGTAATCCTAAATTGAAGATCAATAAAGACAGTTTCTAAAGAATTATTGTGTATTTCTGGTTATCTCTGTTAATATTATTTGTTGTTGATGAATAAGGTGTTTTATGAAATATTGATCAATTGTTGCGTGATTGCCTCGAATAAGATTTAATAAATGTACGCAATACATGTTTTGTACTTTCGCGAAGACTTTGATGCATTCTTTGATGTTTATTACTAACCTAAGGAGATCTGCATGAATGCTATGTTAGGTTTGTTCGCAGATGCGCGTAAGTGGATAAAATGACTATTAAAGGTCCACAAAGACTAATCATAGACCTTCGCGAAGGTCTGAAGGTTGTTTTAACAGAGTAGCAGTAGAGAACCCTAAGGGTGTATCGATCTGTGCGAATGCAGATCTAAGGAGTTAAAAGGCATCACACTAGTCTCTGGATGCAGAAAATTGGTTCTTGCATCCGTCCATACTACTTCGAGTGAGACTGTAGCCTGTGCTATGTAGGTTGTTATCGAAAGGGCTGGTAGTGTAGGGTTTTGTTGGTTGGCGCAACTAACTCCAAACCTGGGTTGGGACCCCCTAAGCGAACAAATCTTCATCTAAGAAGTGTGAATCTTTCAAGAGTTTCTTTTTTCTTAAGAGATAGTGTTTGTAGGTAACCCAGGGAGTTTTCACTCTGTTGGTAGTCAATACTAGATATCTCAACTCTTATCAAGTCATTGAATCATTACTATTTTAAAAAAATCTATTGCATAAAATTAAAAAAAATAGTAACCCAATAAAATTCAAATTTATACATGCCCATGAGGCTTTGGATTGACGGTGAATGGGCACACTGTTAAGACACTCCTTACGATAGGTCACTAGTTCAAATCCCTCGTGGGTGCTTACCTACCAAAAAAAAATAAAAAATTATACATATAGTTCATTCCCTTAAACAACAAAATTTATATTAACATATTCTCTATCTTATTTTTGGATAATAATTATTTATTAGTAAGTAAAAGAGTAAGTATTCAATGTCTTTTTTTGAGAATATATTCTTAACAAAACAATTAAATAATTCTAAGAAAACTTTTTTAGTAATAATCACATCGAGAAACATTTGTCTATGTGTTTCAAACCAACCAGTGTGGTTCATCGACAGGACAAGATGAAGAACCATATCAATGTAGTGGGTTAAATAGATAGTTTAGATAAATGATTCTTCATCTTGTCCTGTCGATGAACCACACTAGTAAAAAAATAGGTGAAGGATTAATTTTCTTTATAATTTAAATAATTAAGTCAAATATATATAAATAAATATTAATATTATTTTTCACTGTAATTTAAAAATACTTTTGACAAACTAAGAAACTTAATTTTCATATATATATATATATATATATATATATATATATATATATATATATATATATATATATATATTTGGTGTTTTCGGTGCTGTAATTCGGCATATATTGGTGTTTCCGGTGTCGTAATTTGGCAGAAAAAATTGAGGTGAAATCTTCATTTGTGTTAATTAAACTAGTTTTTTTTACTGTAGATATGGATTTAGAACCCCGAAAAACCCCTAGGGCACTTCTATTGTGTAGGGGTTAGCCATCAAGTTGTGATTTCAATGAATTCCTGCCAGCTTTTAAAGAAATTAGATTGGAAAATTCCGCCGAAAAGCTTCCAAAAAGTCGCACTAAAGACAACTCGGATATTATTACCGACTCCATAAAATGAGGCCAAGGATGCATTATTAAAATAATGGGAAATATTATTCTTAATACAAAGCTTAATAAATAAGAAATTAAAATAAATTATAAAATACCAAAGTTAAAGGAAGAATATAAAAAATAAATTAAGATCAATAAAAAAAATTATAAAATATAAAAAAGTGAGAAAATAAGTCGAAAAAGGGAAACGAAGAGGAATCAATAAACCCAAGGGGGAGAAATCAGAAGAAACCAAAATCAAAGAAATAAAAAGGTAAAATCAAGGAAATTGACACAACCACTAGATCAAGAAGGAAAAAAAAAAAGCTAAGAGGAAAGGGCAGGGATCCAATAGTTGCTAATTTTCCATCCATCATCCCTATTTATATTACTTAACCTCCTTCCAATTTCAATGGCTTCCCTAAACTCACGCTGATGAAAATGAGAAATATGCGCAATAACCTTAGCCTCCTCAATGCATATGTGATGCTTTGTCTTCTCAGCATATTCAGCCAAAGCTAAAGAGAAGGTCCTCTCATGCTTGATGTTGATTGCTTGCTCCTTAATTCTATGATTTATAGACTGATGAGTTTCACTAATGTATGAGGTTCCACAAGAACAAGGGATAACATAAACACCTTTCATATCCTTGGGGTCCACTAGGTCTTTAACAAATTTTAAGGAAATTCGAATGGTGTTGAGGGGTCTGAAGGTTGAGGGAACATTATGCTTCCTCACGATTCTCACAATCTTGTCTATGGTCCTTGGATGAAAGGAAGATGTACCCCTAAAATAAGATCACTGGGGTCTTTCTTAACCTTAGGACCTTTGCTATCTTTGAGGAAAGCTTTAAGACCTTGTTGCCTACTATATCCATTATTAATGAAAACATTAAGGAGATGGGTTTTCTCTTTAGAAAGGTGGCATTCATCAGAAATTCATAGTGCACAAGTAGCTAACGTGCTGAGAACATGTAGCTTTTGAGCAATGGATAAATTAAAAAATAAACTTTGAAAAAAACTAAGAGGCTAAGTATTTAGTTTCTTTTCGTGGACAATAAGTGTTTAATAGAAGAATTAGATGACAAAATAGAAAATTATCCCTTGTTTGACATAACAATAAAAAAAAATGATGAAAATTTATACTAATTTGAAATGAAATTACATATTATGTTAATTTTATATTTATGATTTATTAATAATAAATGATGTAGTTAAAAAAAAATTGTTTAAAAAATTATGGATTAAATTAAAAAAAATATTGAAATATATTTAGAAATAGTGAGTACTAATTTATTTTCTATGATTAAAATAAATTAATTATTGAGTTTCTTTCTTTTCACAATATTTATTTTATACCTTCGATGAGGGTGTTAATGTGGTTGAAGCAGGGCTTTAGATGCAGTGTCCACCACCCCCAAATGTTATATGGGCATTTAAGTGAGGGGGTCGTGACTTTCCATGACATGTATCTTCATGCAATGTTCCCATTTGAAATTTCTATTAAATTAGGTCATATGGAGGATTTGGACTCTGTTTTTTGTGGTTTAAGTAGAGGCAAGGGTTGGTCCTCGGCCTCCCACTACTTGTATCTTATTTTGCATGTGCTATTGAAGAGCTCGAAGATGGGAATTAATTTTGTAGTTTTGGAGGTGAGAGGTGAAGGCGCTGGCCTACAAGGGTGGTGGAGGAAATAATGAAGATTCTTGGGTGTCCTAGTCTGTGCATTGTCGCTGGGAATTTACAATTATGGTGGGTTAGTGTGAATGTTAATTTCTTCTCCCAATGCAAAAATTCAGGTCGTTTTCCTTTTGTGTTTGATTATTTTGTTTGATTATAGTGTTATGCTTGGGTCTGAGGTCTTAGGGTTTATTCCTTTGTGTCCAGAGCACAAGTCTCAAGTTGAGGATAAGACTTGGGGTGGCTTGTCAATTTTTTTTGTCTCCCATTTTGAGGCCCCTTGTATTGGTCACAATTTGGGCAAGCTTGTATTGGATGGGTTAACAATTCAGAGCTTTGACATGCAAGTCTATAGTGATGTTGGTAAGGCTCTGATGCACTAAGTATTGGGGCTTCTTGTATCGTATAGGAATTTTGGGCTTTCTATTACATCTGTGTTTGTTCCTTTGTTTAATGGTGTATGGTTATGTGTCTTGCATAGAGGTAGTCATGTCCTTTGTTTTCCATGATGGGGTGTATGTCAAGTATGAGGTTTATGCATTAATTCTTGCGGATGATATAATAGGTTGGCATCCTGGTCCTGTAGCAGAGGGCTCTGGTTTATTCTCTTGTTTCTTTGTAGGAAGAGGAATTCACACCAGTTTCTTTCGTTGTGCCCCCTGGGTCTTAACTACTTCGTCAAGGCATAGAATGTGGTGTAAGTGAGGTGGAAGTGGCAGTGCTCTGTAGAGTCATAGAGGAGCGAGAATCTTCTCTCATGACTTGCCTTCCACCTACTTCAATGATGTTCTCCAAAAGACAAGGAAATAAATTTTCAAGCTTACGACTCAAGCGAGGGTTGAAAGACAATCTCATTCTGACTCATGTCATCATGGGTTCCTAACACTGGGCACACCAGGGGAAGGGAGAAAAATATTTGAATTTTATGGATCTACATTGTCATATGAAAACCTTGTTGGGGTTTTCCTTGAAAGATAAATGAGTTGAGTGGTATAATGTCTTCGTCACCCTATAAGACATAAAAAGGGTGCTTAGAAACCAACGCTTATGCCTGTATAGGATTAACTCTTACCTAGTGCATGTGGAAAGTCATATTTCTTATGAACCGAATAGTGGTGATTCAATGGACACTACAAGCCCTAATGTGAGGGTTCCTGCAAAAATCTCCTCTTCAAACAATGACTAGTCACTTAGTAGGACAATTTTGTAGTTCAATGGCTTATGCATCTATCTTCAACCTGGTTAGCAGGGCACATGTTCTTATGAGGGTTTTACCTCATGCTTGTTTACTTGCTCATCTCGAGCTATTATTATGTGTTTTTTTTTATTATGTAGTTCGCTATGGCATATATGTGGGTCCTCTTTTGATTGATATCTATGTTGGTTAAGTAATTTATTGTGGGTTAATGGATCTGTCATTGGCTTAGGTGTATAACTGTTTATGGATAATTTGTATTTGGGCTAGTATGTGGAGTTTTTAGTCTGAATTCTGCCAATCAAAATGATTTGATGAGAAACAAATTCCTAAGGGAATAATCTCAAAAAAATTATCTCTTTTCTTAGTAATAGAAAGCTTTAATTTAAAAAAAAACAACAACAATATTTATTTTTAAACTTAATAAAAACCTTGAATAATAAATATAAAATGTTTTGATATTATTTGAAATGAAAATTTTGTATAATATAATCAATTTAAAATAAGGAAAAGATTCAATAAATTTAGAGTATTAATTATTTTTAAATGAAACACGAGAAAAATATACAATAAATTCAAAAGAACAAAGATTAAAATAGACTTTAAGGTAATGGGAAATTGACAACGGGATAAAGAAAGATATAAGATTTCTAAATTAGTTAGTTAACTACCTCTCATGGAAATGATCATAGATGAATGACTGACTTAATGCAGTTGAATCCCAAAATGATATCTAAAGATATAAGATATTAAAAAAGGAAAATTATGGAATAAATTCAAAAGAAAAAGGATGGAAATAGAATTAAAGATATTGGATATAGTTTATTTTTCATGACTATGAGAGTTTAATTATTCAATTCCTTTCTCTTCACATATTTGATAATTTAATTAAAAATAATAAATAATTGGATAAATTTAAAAACAAATTAAAATAGAATTAAAGATAATGGTCATTGATTATTAATCCATAACCATGAAAAATTAATTATTCAATTCATTTATATCTACATCAAATGTTTGACAATTTAATTAAAAACATTAAATAATGGAATAAACTTAAAAGAAGAAAATAACATTAACGGTAGTGGGCATTGATAATTTTCCTAGACTAAGTGATTAATTATTCAATTCCTTTCTCTTCACATCTCTTCTTTGACAATTCAATTAAAAACACTAAATAATGAAATAAATTCAAAACCTTTCTCTTCACATCTCTTTTTTGACAATTTAATTAAAAACACTAAATAATGAAATAAATTCAAAAGAAGAAAGATTAAAATAGAATTAAATATAACAAGCATTGATTATTTTCATGTGACTAAAAAAGATTAATCATTATATTTCTTTCTATTCACATCACATGTTTGACAATTTAATTAAAAATACTAATTAGTGAAATAAATTCAAAAGGAGATCTAAAATAAAATTAAAAATAATGGACATTAATTATTTTTCTATGACTAAGAAAGATTAATTATTCAATTCCTTTCCCTTCACATCTCCTATTTTGACAATTTAATTAAATATACTCATTCTGAATAAATTTTAAAAAATAAAATATTAAAATAGAGTTAAAGATGGTGGGTATTTATTATTAATTTAAAAGAAAAACTACTAAAATAAAATGGAAGAGAGTGAGCATTAATTTTTTTTCCATGGCAAAAAAATTAATTATTCAATTCTTTGCTCTTTGGAAATTAATTATTCAATTAATTTCTCTTCCCATCACTTAGTAAATAAAATTGAGCATGATAATGATCATAATAAATATGATGTACTATGGCTTATCGTGCAATGATCTAGCCTAAACCGTTTGACCAACAATATTAGAGGCATATTCATGACTAAGCACCATAAATAACTTTATATTAGGTCTTATTATATAATTTGGTAGGATTTTAAGTAAATTAAATAATTACTACTTGATTTTAACTTTGTAATTTATTTGTTATACATTTTGGATATATTTGGTATATTTTTTCATTTAATTTGTTTATAATCTCGCTAAGATTTGTTGGAATCACAAATTTCAATTGTAAACCTTTTACAATTAAGTGCCCACAATTTTTCCAAATGGTGAATCAATATATACAAAACATAATCAATTTAAAAAAACAAGATTGCAAAAAAAATCACGTCCAAAAATTTCAAAGAATATAATAATAAATAACACCGACTTTAAATCCCCCCAATTTATTAAATCGTAGAAAACATGAGATAGTGTTATGAGTATTTTTCATCCAATCGCGACCAAAAGCAAAACAATAGTAAATGGCCACATGGAATCCTAGATTATTGTTTTCTTGGAATGGTCGAATATACAAGTATATTTTTTGGTTAATTTAATGGTTGATGTCAAAAGTTTTAGAATTTCAATCAACATACTATAATTACTGGAGGAAGAAACATATATTATTGGGCATCATTGTCCATGCATTGTTGCTGGGAATTTATAACTATGGTGGGTTGGCGTGGATGTCAATCACTTCTCCCAATGTGAAAATTCATGTTGTTTTATTTTTGTGTCTAGTTATTTTGATTGATTACAGTGTTATACATGGGTCTGAGGTCTTAGGGTTGTGTCTAGAGCACCAATCTTAGGTTGAGGATAAGGCTTGGGGTGGTTTGTCAATTTTTTGTGTCTCCCATTTGAGGCCCCTTGTATTGGTCACAATTTGGGTTGGTATTGGATGGGTTAATGATTCAAAGTGTCAATGTATAAGTCTATAGTGAAGTCAGTAAGGCCCTGATGCATTGAGTATTAGGGTTGTTTGTGTCGTATAGTCATTTGGGGCTCTTTGTAACATTTGTGATTGTTCATTTCCTTAATGGTGTTGGGTTGTGAGTCTTTCGTAGAGGTAACCGTGTCCTTTGTTTTCCACGATGCGATTTATTTCAATTCCAAGGTTTATGCATTGAGTTTTGGGGATGATATAATAGGTTGGAATCTTGGTCCTATAGCAAGCGGGTCTGGTTTATTCTCTTATTTCTTTATAGGAAGAGGAATTCACACCAATTTCTCTCGTTGTGCACCCTAGGTCTTAATTAAGTCACCGAGGCAGAGAATGTGGTGTAGACAAGGGCTAGGTGGAAATACTCTGTAGAGTTGGAGAGGAGCGAGAATATTCACTCATGACCTGGCTACCACCTACTTCAATGATATTTTTCCAAAGACAAGGAAAGCAATTTGCAAGCATGAGACTCAAGTGGGGGTTGAAAGATAATCTCATTCTGACTCATGTCATCATGGGTTCCTAACACTAGGAATGTCAAGGGAAGGAAGAAGTTATATTTGAATTTTGTTCTTCTACGCTAGCAGATGAATACCTTGTTTTGTTACTCCTTGAAAGATAAACAAGTAAAGTGGTATAATATCCTTGTCACACTATAAGACATAAAAAGGGTGCTTATAAACCAACGCTTTTGCCTCGATAATATTGACTCTCACCTGGTGCATGTGTAAAGTTATATTTCTTGTGAACTGAATAGTGGTTATGTGATGTGCACTCTAGGCTCTATTGTGAGGGTTCCTCCAGTAATCTCCTCTTCAGACAACTACCAGTCACTCAGGAGGACAATTTTGCATTTCAATGGCTTATGCATCTATTCTCGACTAGTTAGCGGGGAACATGTTTTTATGAGGGTTTTAACTCATGTTTGTTTAATTACCCGTCTCGATGTATTTCTCTGTGTTTTTTTTATTATGTAGTTCACTATGGTGTATATGTGGGTCCTTTTTTTATTGAATCTATGATGGTTCTGTAATTTATTGTGGGTTAATGGATCTGTCATTGGCTTGGGTGCACAACTGTGTATGGATCATCTGTATCTGGGTTGGTATGTGGAGTTTTCAGTCTGAATTCCGCCAAAAGTGTTTTGAGGAGAAACAGATTCATGAAGGAATAATCTAAAAAAATTATCTTTTTTTAGTAATACAAAACTTTAATTTAATAAAAAACAACAACTATATTTAGCTTATAATTTAATTAAAACCTTGAATAATAAATATAACATGTTTTGATATTATTTAAAATGATAATTTTATGTATTATAATAAATTTAAAATAATGAAAAGGTTCAATAAATTTAGAGTATTAATTATTTTTAAATGAAACATGAGAAAAATATAGAATAAATTGAAAAGAACAAAGATTAAAATAGACTTTGAAATAATGGGCAATAAAAAAAGGGAAAATGAAAGATATAACATATTAAAAAGGAAACTTATGGAGTAAATTCAAAAGAAAAAGGATTGAAATAGAATTAAAGATAATGGACATGGATTATATTCCATGATTATGAGAGCCTAATTATTCAATTCCTTTCTCTTTACATGTTTGATTATTTAATTAAAAATATTAAGTAATGAAATAAATTTAAAAACAAATTAAAATAGAAATAAAGATAGTGGTCATTAATTATTAATCTATAATGGAGAGAAATTAATTATTCAATTGATTTCTATTCCCATCCTATGTTTGACAATTTAATTAAAAACACTAAATAATGGAATAAACTTAAAAGAAGAAAAATTAAATAACATTAAAAATGGTGGGCATTGATCATTTTCTAGGACTAAGTGATTAATTACTCAATTCCTTTCTCTTCAGATCTCTTATTTGACAATTTAATTAAAAACATTAAATAATGAAATAAATTCAAAAGAAGAAAGAATAAAATTAAATTAAATATAGCAAGCATGGATTATTTTCCTCTTACTAAAAGAGATTAATTATTCAATTCTCTTACTAAAAGAGATTAATTATTCAATTCCTTTCTCTTCACATCACATGTTTGGCAATTTAATTAAAATACTAAATAATGAAATAAATTCAAAAGAAAAAAAGACAAATAAAATTAAAAATAACAGACATTGATTATTTTTCTATGACCAAGAATGGTTAATTATTCAACTCGTCTCTTCACATCTCCTATTTTGACAATAAATATACTAATTCTAGAATAAACTCAAAAAATGAAATATTAAAATAGAATTAAAGTTAGTGAACATTTATTATTAATTTAAAAGAAAAATCGCTAAAATAAAATTGAAGATAGTGACCATTAATTATTTTTCCATGAATAAAAAAATAATTATTTAAGTCTTTTCTCTTCATAAATTAATTATTCAATTAATTTCTCTTCACATCACCTAGTAGGTAAAATTGAGTATGATAATGATCACAATAAATATGATGTACTATGACCTATCGTGAAATGTCGCAGCCTAAACTATTTGACCAAAATATTAGGGGTATAGTCATGACTAAGCACCATAAATAACTTTATATTATGTCTTATCATATAATTTTATAAGATGTTAGGCCAATTAAATAATTACTACTAGATTTTTACTTTGTAATTTATTTGCTATACATTTTGAAGCATTTTGTGATATATTTTCCTATTTAATTTGTTTATAATTTGGGAAAGATTTGTTGGAATCGCAAATTTGAGTTGTAAACTTTCTACAATTAAGTTCCCACAAATTTTAAAAAATGTTGAATTGATATATATAGTCAAAAATCAATTTTAAATAAAAATAATAATAAAATTGAAAAAAAAAAATCACTAAATTTCATCCAAAAACTTCAAAACATATAAAATAGACAACACTGACTTTAACTCCTACCATTTTATTAAACCATAGACAAAATGAGACAATGTTATGAAGATTTACCATCCAACCACGACCAAAGGCAACAACAATAACATATGGCTACCTAGAATCCTAGATTATTCTTTTCTTTGAATGGTCAAATATAAGACTAGTTTTTTTAGTTAATTGAATGGTTGTTGTCACAAGTTTTAGAATGCTAATTAAAATATTATAATTAGTGGAGGAAGCAATGGATATTCTTGGGTGTCATTGTCCATGCATTGTCACTAGGAATTTAGAATTATGGTGGGTTGGCATAGATGTCAAATGCCTATGCAAATGCAAAATTTTAGGTCATTTTCTTTTTGTATCTGGTTATTTTGTTTGATTACAATGTTATGCCTAGGTCTAAGGTATTAGGTTTTATTCCTTTTTGTCTGGAGCACTAGTCTCAGGTTAAGGATAAATCTTGGGGTGGTTTGTTAATTTTTATGTGTCTCCCATTTTGAGGCCCCTTATAATGGTCACAATTTGGGAACGCTAGTATTGGATGGGTTAATGATTCAAAGCGTTTATGTGCAAGTCTATAGCAAGGTCGGTAAGGACCTAGTGGGATGAGTATTAGGGTTCTTTGTGTCGTATAGGAATTTTGGGCTCTCTGTTACATCTGCGGTTGTTCCTTTCTTTAATGGTGTCGAGTTGTGAGTCTTCCGTAGAGATAGTCATGTCCTTTGTTTTCCACGATGGGGTCTATGTCAAGTATGAGGTTTATGCGTTGAATTTTGGGGATGATATAACAAGTCAGATTCATCATCCTATATAAGAGGGGTCTAGTTTATTCTCTTGATTCTTTGCAGGAAGAGGAATTCACACTAGTTTCTCTTGTTTTTCCCCCTGGGTCTTAATTACATCATTGAGGTAGAGAATGTGGTGTATGAGGGGGAGATGTGAGTGCTCTATAGAGTCAAAGAGGAGAGAGAATATTCGCTTGGTTGCCACCTACTTCAATGATGTTCTGCCAAAGACAAGGAAAGCAATTTGTAAGCTTGAGACTCAAGCAGGGTTTGAAAGATAATCTCATTCTAACTCAAATCATCATGGGTTCCTGATAGTGAGCACACGAGGGGAAGGAAGAAGCAATATTTGAATTTTATAGATCTACAGTGGCAGATAAATACCTTGTCGGGTTTTTCCTTGAAAGATAAACAAGTGCAGCAGTATAATGTCTTCATCACCCTATAAGACATAAAAAGGGTGCTTGGAAACCAATGGTTTTGCCTGGATAAGATTGACTCACACCTGATGCATGTGGAAATTCATATTTCTTGTGAATCGAATAGTGGTGATTTGATGGACACTCCAGGATTTATGGCAAGGATTCTTGCAACATTCTCCTCTTGAGACAATGACTAGTCACTTAGCATGACAATTTTGTTGTTCAATGGCTTATGCATCTATCCTCGGCCTGTTTAGTAGGGCACATGTTTTTATGATGGTTTTAACTCATGTTTGTTTACTTTCCCGTATCAATATATTTCTATGTGTTTTTGTTATTATGTAGCTGACTATGGCATATATGTGGGTCCTTTTTTATTGATATCTATTTTTGTTATGTAATTTATTGTGGATTAATGGGCCTGTCATTGGCTTAGGCGCACAATTGTGTATAGATCATTTGTATTTGGGTTGGTATGCTGAGTTTTCAATCTAAATTCTTCCAATCAAAGTGTTTTAGGAGAAAGCGATTCCTCAAAGAATAATCTAAAATAGATATCTCTTTTTTTAAGTAATACAAAGCTTTAATTTAAAAGAAGAAAAAAAACAACCATATTTATTTTATAATTTAATACAAAATTTTCATAATAAATATAACATGTTTTGATATTATTTGAAATAAAAATTTTATATAATATAATAAATTTAAAATAATTAAAAGATTCAATAAATATAGAGTATTAATTATTTATAATTGAAACAGAAGGAAAAATATAGAATAAATTCAAAAGAACAAAGATTAAAATATACTTTAAGATAATTGGCCATTAAAAAAAGGCGGGGAATGAAAGATATAAGATCATAAAAAAGAAACTGATGGAATAAATTCAAAAGAAAAAGGGTTGAAATAGAATTAAAGATAGTGGACATTGATTATTTTTCATGACTTTGAGAGTATGATTATTCAATTCCTTTCTCTTCACATATTTGACAATTTAATTTAAAATATTAAATAATTGAGCAAATTGAAATAGATTTAAAGATAGTGGTCATTGATTATTAATCCATAACCAAGATAAATTAATTATTCAATTCCTTTGTCTTCACATATCTTGTTTGACAATTTAATTAAAAACACTAAATAATGAAACAAATTCAAAAGAAGAAAGATGAAAATAGAATTAGATATAGCAAGCATTGATTATTTCCTCTCACTAAAGAAGATTAATCATTCAATTCCTTTCTCTTCACATCACATGTTTGACAATTTAAATAAAAATACTAAATAATGAAATAAATTCAAAAGAAGAAAAACTAAAAGTGGACATTGATTATTTTTCTCTGGAAAAAAAAATATTAATTATTCAATTCCTTTCTCTTCACATATCCTATTTTGAAAATTTAATTAAATATACTAATTCTAGAATAAATTCAAAGAATGAAATATTAAAATAGAATTAAAGATAGTGAGCATTTATTATTAATTTAAAAGAAAAAAAAAAAATTCAAGAGAGTGAGTAATGACTAAAAATAATTTAATACAAATTTTTCATAATAAATAATAACATGTTTTGATATTATTTGAAATAAATTTTTATAATTAATAAAATTTAAAATAATGAAAAGATTCAATAAATATAGAGTATTAATTATTTTTAATTGAAACACAAGAAAAATATAGAATAAATTCAAAAGAACAAAGATTCAAATATACTTTAAGATAATCGGCCATTAAAAAGAAGGTGGGGAATGAAAAATATAAGATCATAAAAAAGAAACTTATGGAATAAATTCAAAAGGAAAAGGATTGAAATAGAATTAAAGACAGTGGACATTGATTATTTTTCATGACTTTGAGAGTATGATTATTCAATCCCTTGCTCTTCATATATTTGACAAATTAATTTGAAATATTAAATATTTGAACAAATTAAAATAGATTTAAAGATAGTGGTCATTGATTTTTTTTTTTAGCAAGTTCGGATAGATGTTGTATTTCCAAAAAAATTCTTGGATCAAGCTCCTTTTACATTCTGATATGATAGATTGAGCAGTAAGACAGGCACGCATACCTTTCTCCTGTGCTTAGTATCAAAACTCCAGAAGTTTTTTAGCTATTCTAGAGTACTGCTTGACATATTGACCAACTAAGAAAACAAATTTGCATAACATATATTCACTGAGATTTATGGTTTATAAACTGAGTAGTCCTGGACGGCTTGTTGCTTGCTATTGTTGTTGACCGAGTTATCCCCTTCACTGCTAGTGGCTTTGCTTTTATATTAGTCCACTGCTTCCTCTAAGTGCTTGCAATTAGATTTCAGAGCCATAATCTCTTCTTTATGAACTGCCATATTGCGCTTCTGGAAACTATACTCCATCCTCATTTCACTTCGGAGATCCTCTAATGATTGTTGTAGCCAGTGTATCATAATCTTATTGCATGCTGGGCAAGAGTCATTCCTCACTACCTTATCAATGGGATTGAGCTCCATTTTATTGCTCCTTCCTCTTTCTTTGCTTATCTCCCTGATTCTTATTTTTTCTACTGTAGCTTTCCTTCTAGTGTTGCTTGCTAGCCTTTGAGCTTGTGTGGTCCTGCCTTGCTGAGCGATGTCCTAGCTTTGAGAAAAAGCAGAGGCCTGGATGACAAGCTTGGGGGTGAGCCTGCTAATAAAACTCTTTTGAAAAATGACAGCAATTTGGAGAGAGACAAGGGATTGGAGGTCAGCGATGCGACCGAGATTACAGTGGGACTAGGGGATGATCTACGAAAATGGAGAAGTGAAAATGAGACATAGATCAGATACAGTGATGAGAGGATGTTGGGCATGCTGAAGTGAGACAGAGGCAAAGGGATGATGGCCAACAGTGCGACTGAGATTGCAATGAGACTAGGGGATGACTAGCGAAGATGGAGGAGTGAAAATGAGACAGAGATCATCACTACGATGAGAGGATGTTGGGCGTGATGAGGTGAGACAGAGAGCTGTGTGGTGGAGGATACAATGTTCTGAGAGCTAACAACTATGGATTTAAGATACATGAAGGGACTGAAAGAAAAATCTTTGCGCTCGAAAGTGGTCTCTCTGAGGATACCATCATACTTGCTAATTGATACCTTACCATTTCTCTTATAGCCCGTTCTGCCTTCCCTGAATCTACAGTTGGAGGATGCCACTTGAGAGCGATCGTCCTTCCTAGATTTTTTGCTTTGATTTTTCCCAGTGCCTCTGATTTTTATCTCATGAAACTTGTGATCTGGGATGCCTTCACTGACATCATTCATGTGCATCTCCCTGCTGTCATGATTTTTCCTTTAACTGTCTGAGTTTTTTTTATTTTCCTGTTGGCTGTGGATTCTTTGATATGCTTTGCTTTCAATTCTTTTATTTTTCCGTTTAATCCACCTGCTTTGTCCCTTGGTTTTCCAGAACTTTGGGCTTATCATTTTTCGATGGTAGTTATGGCACACTGTGATAGTATTCATCTTGATTCTCTTTAACTATTCCTTCTTTTTTTTCCACAGCTTGATTTGCATGGTGGTCCGCTTTCTTATTATGCATCCTCAAGACATGTTTGAAGGTTTCATTTCCGAAGCCTCCTAAATTCCTTCTGATTCTTTTGATGATTCTACTCATAAATTTATTGCTTGGGTTCTTGTTTCGAACCATTACCTCGACTATGATGGCTAAGTCTCCTATAATTATAGGATTTTGTATTTCTCTTTTTTTAATCAGTCTTGTTCCCATCAGTAAATTGTATGCTTCCGCCTGATTATTTGACATTTGTCCCAGTCCCCATTCATAAGTGGCTATTTTTTCCCCATTTGGATCATAAATTATTCCACCGGCTCCTGCCTTTCCTGGATTATTCTTTGAGGCTCCATCAAAATACATACAGTGTCTGTTCTGAAGTTTTTTTCCATCTTTCCAGCTCCTCTTCAGTCATTCTTAATTTCCAATTTTTTTTTAGTTTTCTTTTCTTTGTCCTTTTTTATCATTGCTGTCTATTATGGCTTTGCTGAGCCAGTCCCTTTCCTCTTGTTGGAGAATGCTATAGTCCTTTGGTGCAGTTCCTTTTGCATTGAGAATTTTGGAAGTCAGTCCCCAAGTTTTTGAAAGTGTTTTCCCAATTCTTGGGTTTTGGTTTTCGAAAATACACTTATTTCGAGTCAACTAGATTTGCCAACATAGAACTATTGGGATACATTTCCATATTCGTAGAATTGTGGCTTTCTTCTTTGTTGCATAAGGGTATGCTTTCTCAAGAGTTCCAAGAAATTCCGGCAATGGTTTTTTGAAGTTTATGTTAATTTCCAGTGGTTGCATAAGCTGCTTCCAGCACTCTTTTGAGAATTTTCACTCTTGGAATAAATGTTGAATGTTTTCTTCTGCTTGTTGACATAAAGGGCATCGTGATGGCCCTTGGAAGCCCCTTTTTTTTTTAATTTTCACTAGTCAAAATCTTCCCTTTTAAAAGGGTCCATATGAAAAATTTTATCTCTGGCAAATTTTCAGATTTCCAAGCTAGTTTCCAGGAGTCCCATTCCTGGTGATCAATCTACTCTTGGAGTATATTATATCTAGACTTAACTGTGTAATGCCCATTGCTTGGATCCCATAGATATTTGTCTTCCTCATCATAGTGAATAGGAGCTGCCCCGTTTAAATGTTGTTTGATTTTTGTCCATTGTCCTTCCAAACTTGCTGGTATGGCTGGGATTTTCCACTCCTGCCATTCCTTTTGATTCCATAACAAGATTGAATGTAGAGTGTTGAATCCTTTTCCCTTTAGCCATTCTTGTATGCCTTCAACTTCCAGGTAATTTTGTATTTGACCTTTCCCCATGACCCTGTCCTCCCAAATTGAAATTGTTTTCCCGTTACCTGGAATTTTTTAGATGTGGCTGCTCATTAAAGGAATTAATTTTTTGACTAGCTTCCATACTTGGGTACTTTGTCTAATTGGGATGATTCCCTTCAGCAATTTTTCCTTGGATCCATCCATGTATTTGTTAATAAGGATTTTTTTTCTGTCAGCTCTCTTTACTTGTAATGAGTCTCCACACTATTTTCATTCCAAGAGTTGCATTCATGAGTCTAGGCAGTCAGATGGATAGCCCTCCTTTTTCATATGGTAACACTACTTGTTCCCACCTTACCAAGTTGAACTTCTTATTTTCTTGCTTCCCACCTTGCCATAGAAAGCTTCTTAAGATTAACTCCATCTGTTTGTGGGCGCTTGTTGGTGCCATGATTATAGCATATTGATAAATCGATAGTGCAACAAGGATAGCTTTAATTAGTATCACCCTTCCAGCCATGTTTAACCACATCATTCCCCAATTATTTATCTTAGCTTCCATTTTCTCAATCTATTTTGTCCATATTTCTGATTTCATGTTCTCTTTGGAGATTGGGAGTCCCAAGTAGAGGAAATGGCTCTATTTTTCTTGTGTTGGGATTTCCATGATTTGGGATATCCTTTGCATGATTCTAGGCGGAATATTCTAGCCATAGATCCTACATTTTGTGTTGTTTAATAGCCCACCTAACACCTGTAGAAATTTATCCAAAGTTTTTTTGAATCTTCTAGCTATTATTGTTGATGCTTCTCCCAGCAACAAAGTATCGTCCGAAAACAAGGAATGGTTTATGGTTTTTATTCCTTTTGTTATTCTTAGCCCTGTTATAGTTATTTCTTTCCTCTGGGCTTCCAAAGCTCTGCTTAAGGTCTCTGCCATTATTATGTAAAGAAAAGGGGAGAGAGGGCAGCCTTGCCTAAGACCTCTAGTGCTTTGGAAAAAATCACTGGGTCTTCCATTTATGAGTGGGGCTATCCATGGAGTGGAGATGCATTCCTGTATCACTCCTGTTATTTCTTTTGAGAAGCCAAGTTTCTGGAGGACATCCATTAGATAAGGGTGACTGACTCTATCAAAGGCATTTGTCATGTCTAATGTGATTATCATACCTTTTTCTTGCTTCTAAATACTGAAGTGGACAGCTTCCTGGACAATTATGACATTATCAATGATTTGTCGGTTTGGCACAAACCCTCCTTTATTTTCTGATATGATTAGGGGCAGCACTTTCTTAATTCTATTTTCCACTATTTTTGTTATTATCTTATAAGAGGAATTACAGAGAGAGATGGGCTTGAACCTATTGAAAGTGGTGGGATTTGCCTCTTTTGGGACAAGAGCCAGATATGAGGATTTTGTGTTGCCTCCCATCTTTTTTTTTTGAAAATGTTTTTCACCATTCGTATGAAGTCCTTTCTAATTGTATACCAGTGATTTCTAAAGAAGGCTATGGTGAAAGCGTCTGGCCCTGGTGCTTTATCCGGATGCAGGCTCCATATGGCCTCCACTATCTCTTCCTCTGTTGGATCTTTACACGAATCTATGTTTTGTTCTTTTTTAATTTTCTTTTTTGTGTGCTGCAAAATTTCTTCATACTCAGTCATTTCTTCTGTCACTGACAGTAAATCTTTGAAGTGCTTGTGAGATACTTTTTTTATTTCTTCCGCTCCTTTAACTTCTTGATTTTCCACTTGGATCTTTTCTATCTGATTTGTAGCTCTTCTGATTTTCATAGTATTATGGAAAAAGGAAGTGTTCCTGTCACCTGCCTTGAGCCATAAACTTCTGGACTTCAATCTGGCCTCTTTTACTTCTTTCATATTTTCCTTGTAAATTTCCCAAAAGATTTCTTTCTCTTTTAAGTAGTCCTACCTGTTTTCTTCTTTGCCCTCTTTCTCCACTTGCATGCTGTCCATTTTCTGTTGGAGCTCTTTTTGCTTCTTTTTTTTTTAATTCGTTTGATCTTGCCCATTCTTTTAACTTGGCTCTTACATTTTAATTTTTGTCTCCCATATGTAGTGAGGTGAACCTGTTACTCTTGGTTCCCATACTGTTTTTACTAACTCGCTGATTTCTGTGTTGTTGTCCCAGGTTGAGCTGTATCTGAAGGGGAGAGGGCCTTGGTTCTCCAGTTTGCCCAATATTATTACTACTAGTTTATGATCTGATGTAGTGGTGTGGATGATTTTTGATTTGATAGAGCTATAACCTGCTGCTATACTTTCTTGGATTAAGATTATGTCTAGCCTTTCTTTGATATTGCTTTTACCCACTCTTTTGTTGTTCCAGGTGTATTTCCCATTATTTGGGGAATGTCGAGAAGGTTGTGCTACTCCACAATTTCTTCTAGAGAGTTTCTGGAGGGATCCGTTTGATAAATTCCTCCAAAATTTTCCTCAATACTTCTTACCAGATTTAAGTCTCATCCTAAAATCACCTTCCCTGCTTGTGTTTCCTGTAACATTTCCTTCAATGTGGCCTAGCACTGTTCTTTATCCTTATAGTGGTTGGGGGCATATATATTTATGACCCTGTGTCTCTCTTTTGTGTTGATTTTCCTAAGGTCCGTTATTATCCAATGCTGGTCTGTTTTCTTTTGGATTAATTCCCATATTCCTTTTTTCCATATTGTGCATATACCCCTTGACGCTCTTGTTTCCTGTATAGTTTCCCCTTCATAATTTCTGAGCTTTTTTTTAAGATTTTCAGTGTCTTGATTGCCTGCCTTTATCTCCTGGATCATTAAAATATCTGGGTTGTCGTTTACTAATATGTCTTACTGCATTTTCTTTAATAGATGTCCCCATTCCTCTGCAATTCCAGGAGACTATTATCATTATTTACCTGTTGGGTGGTACATGGTGCCCTTCCCCTTTTGATGGCTTTTCTCATTGTTCCTTGTGCTTTTCCCTAGGAAAGTATCCATAGGTTGCTGCGTTCCTAAAGCCATTTCTTTTGCTGCTACTTTGTCCCTTAGTTCCTTGTTTGTCTTCCTTCCCACTTTTTTTTGGTTTTGAGTGTTTGGGAATGCTTCTTTTGCTTGCTTTCTGGTTAAGATTCTGTCTACTAAGGGGGACGGAGAGTGGTGGGGGTTTGAGGTTCTGGGGGAGTGAGGAGATTGAGAAGGGTTGGGGGAGTGAGGGGTTCTGGATCTAGATGTAGGTCTAGATTTGGGTCCAAGGGATGGGGGAGCAAAGAGATCTAGTGGATCGAATGGATTTCCAGTGGCAAGGTCTGCATTTGGCAAGCGAGGTTGAACTTCAGTGGGTGCTGAGGGCTGTGAAGGAGACTGGAATTTTTGTTTGTTTACTTCTTCTTTTTTTCCGTTTGACCTGTTCCCATTTATTTTCCAGATCCTCCATTTTTTCACTTTCATTTTCTTTTCTTTTTGTACATCTATTTGTGAAATGACCATATTCATGACATACCTTGCATTTGAAGGGAATCTGCTCGTAGTCTAGCTAATGTATGTGCGTCCACTGGTCCACTTTGATTTGATATCTTCTGGGAGTCCTCTCCCTAGATCCACTTCAACACATATTTGGGCACATGCATGCATATTTTCCTTTGGCTCGCATCAGTCGATGTACTTCCCCACTGTGTTTCCTATGGCTTTAACTGAATCGTCTCCCCAACAGTTGAGAGGGAGATGCGGCAATATAACCCAGATAGGTATAGTGATTGGGACATCCATTTATGGATCAAAGTCTAGTGTCCATCTATTCAGATACAGCCCCCTTGTATCCATAAAATACGGCCCATTCCTGAATATCAAGTCTTGATCCTCCTTGGTCTCGAAATGAAAGGTGTAATATCCTCTACCACAGAACCTAATCGAAATTTTCCCATTTATTGAGGTCGACCAGTTTCTTTATACCCATTTTTGGACAATCCTGGGTGATGGCCACAACCCCGTCAACTGCCCTACTAATCCTCGTTCTGCCAGGGAGAGCACTGCTTTTCGTGGGAGAGTCAAAGGGAGTGATATCTCTGGTATTTATTCCACTCTTTTAACAAACTTTGAGATTGTTGGTTTGTTCTTTGCCGGTCCCATTTCCGAAATGAGGGAGGCAAAAGCTTTTGTTGTTACCTCCAATCCCTGATGGTGATCTGTGTGATGATCTTTGTTCTCTTATGGATCCATATTGCTCGAACCTCAGCAGCAGAAGGCCGCTAAGGGTAGCTGCAGACGGTTACATGCTTGCTGCAAGAAGGTTTACGATCTCTCTTTTCTAGGTGAATTCGGGCCTCAGCAGCAGGAGGCCACTAAGGAGTAGCATGGGCTACGGCTCTAAGTGCTGCAGCAGTAGCTAGTATTGCAACAGCAGCTAGGGCTGCGCACGGGCATCCTCAGTAGCTCTCATCTAGTGGTCATTGATTATTAACCCATAACCAAGATAAATTAATTATTCAATTCATTTCTATTCACATCATATGTTTGACAATTACTTAAAAACACTAAATAATAGAATAAACTTAAAAGAAGAAAATTAAATAACATTAAAGATGTTGGGCATTGATTATTTTCCATGAACATTAATAACTTTCCATGACTAAGTGATTAATTATTCAATTCCTTTGTCTTCACATCTCTTGTTTGACAATTAATTACAAACACTAAATAATGAAATAAATTCAGGGTGTAAGTTGAGGCGAGGATGGGACAGCCGCAGGAACCGCAGGCTCGCGAAGGATTAGGTTAGTCTAAAGCCTATTCTGAAGACTCTCCGCGAAACATAGGGCACGGTCATCGGTCTATCTCGCATTCGCAACCGCCGACCACATCTCTGTCGCCATCCTCGCCGTCCCCCGTTACACGATCACCGCGAAGCTGCAGACAATATGGACGGGCACATGGAAGACCTGGTGGATTACTCAGCGGATCCATTAGAAAACAGTATTATTTTTGATAATCCATATTTTGCTGGCACAGCCGTTCACGGTCCCTCGGTCTCATCACTGGCTCATTCAAACCCTAACCCTAACCCTAGCGGTCCTCGTTCTTCAGTGATCTCAGATTTCCATCCCGGTTTAGCCGCACCACCGCTATCTCCTGGCACGGAACACCTTCTGGCTTCTTTCTCACCCCAGGTTCTGTCTTTCGACCAAGCCTTTCTCCCTCAGGGTGACCTGCCTCCGTCTACGATCCCCCAATCCTCGGCTCCTCACCCGCAACCAGCCCCGGGGATTCGCCCCTCTGGCTGCTTCAGTACTCCTGCGGTAAATGTGAAGACTGTAAAGCCCACACCTCCTGCTGGTGGTTCCAGCCCTTTGGTCGACCATCCTTCGGCCCCCCGCACGAAGAAGCAGAAGACTAAGTGCATTAAGGCGACTGATAAGGAGATTACGGTCCCGTTCGGAGATCCAGCTGATTTTGGGGTGGCGGCTCTCATGGCTCGATCTGTTCTGGTGGGACACGTGAGGGGTCTCACTTTCACTGTGGACAGATTGACAAAATGGGTAGAAGAGATCTGGGGCAACCTGCTCAGAGATCTACCAGAGGTTCACATTCTTCCGCGCGGGTGGTTTTCTCTTCATTTCTCCAAGGAGGACTACATCGATCTCGTTCTGGAAAAATATTCGCATATTGAATCTGCACCTGTTCTGCTCAAAAGATGGAGCCCCCTGTTCGATCCAGAGCGCGAACAAATTGGAGCTGGTCCTCTGTGGGTTAGGCTGCCAGGACTCCCTCTACAATACTGGAGTGAAGAGGCTCTTCAAAGAATTGGGAATGCACTGGGTACGTATCTGGATCACGACAGGTCATACATTGAATCCAGGCAGAGAACCCTCGCCCGTGTTCTGGTGCACCTGGATACGCGAGAAGGGCTGGAGAAGAAGATCACACTTACATGGGGGAAATTCAGCAAGATTCAGTTATTAGACTACGAGGGTGTTCCGTTTCGGTGCTATCACTGCCATCAAGTTGGGCATCTGGCTAAGGATTGTCCACTACTCAAAAGCCCAGATACATCCCCAAAAATCTCGCCCTCGGTCACGCGGGAGGCTACTCCGATCATCATACGCGCAACTCAGGACGGGATTCCGGCACAGGAGAAGATAGCAAAACCAAGGCGGAAAGAGCAGAGACCTCCATCGCCTCCACTAACAAGGGCAAGAGCGGCGGCGACAGCTACACTGGCTCCGGGTACTAGTCACACCCCTGTCTCTCTATCTTTCGATTGCACATCTACATTACCATCTGCATCATGCACTATGGCACATTGTCCCCCATCTGTGCCCCCTCTGAGTGAATCCACCATTCCGCCTACCATATCTCATTCCCCATCCTCTCCATCTCTATCATCTTCCTCAAGATCATCCCACCCATACTCCCTTCGCCCCCGGCCTCTGGTCTCGGGTACTTGTGGGGGTTTGGGCATCATACCCCTGAATTTGGGGTACCAGAACTCTCGGGAACGCAAGTCAGATCTCTCTAAAGCTATTTGGAAAGCCGGAGCAGAAGTTGCATCCGGAAGGCAGTCCACCATAGAAGGGGTCCTTAGAGCAGCACCCACCCCGAGATATGGTCCCCCATGAAGTGCCTATCTTTTAACTGCAGGGGTTTGGCCAATGAACCCAAAAAACTAGCCATTCGGAGACTATTTGAATCAGAACAACCTGACATCATTTTTCTCCAGGAAACCCTGGGTCCTGCTGCTTCCATTGAACATTGCCTAAACTCTATCACCCCTCGATGGAAATTTCTGGCCACAGACTCCTCGGGGAGATCGGGGAGCTGGCAATCAGAATCAACCCCAGAACTATCAGATTGGATTCTTCCTGGGGTGGGCAAGGGTTCCTTGGGGCGGACATATTCTCGGCGGACCTGGGTGGGGCATTCCAAATTGTGAATATTTACGGACCTTACCAACACAGAGAACCTTTCTGGAACAGACTGTTAAATCTATCCCTGATGACTGCGAGCCACACCATACTAGGAGGAGTCCTGAATTTTTCGCTGGGGTTCCGAGAATCTTGGGGCTCTATGGCCCAAGTGGATTCGATCACAGACTACATGAGGAATGCCCTAGAACAAGCAGATTTTTTGGATGTTCCCATGCATCAACCCATGCCTACATGGCGCAACAGGAGAGTGGGAGAAGCTGCACTGGCCCGCAGACTTGACCGTTTCCTTCTGAAGGGACCTCTGATTCAGGAACTGCACCACTATAAACAATGGGTGGGATCTGGGGGTTTATCAAACCATTCCCCTATTCTCCTGGAGATCCTTGGGCCTCTGGCTAAACCAAAGGCTCCATACAAATTCAATCATACGTGGCTACAAGATCAGGACTTCATCAAGCTGGTATCTGATTTCTGGCAGACCCACCCTATCAACAGGGAGGCATCATTAGCCAGAGGTTTCTGCAAGAATCTCACGGAGTTGAAACATATTGTCATTAACTGGGCCAAGGAGAAGAACAAAAGGGATTCAGCACTGCTCATATCGGTGGAAGAAGAGCTGAGTTCTATGCTTGATGATAGAAACCTGGGATTCAGATCGGCAAGGGATAAGGCTCGACTAATTGTACTTGAAAATCAGCGGGCCTCATTACTTAAACAACGGGAGGAATCCCTCAGGTTACGTAGCAGGGCTATTTGGTTAAAAGCAGGGGATGAAAACTCAAAATTATTCCATAACTTTGCAAAAGGAAGGAAAGTATCCAACACCATCTGGAGCCTGCCCCACCCAGATGGGGGCGTGGCTGATAATTTCAACAAACTCTCTCAGATGGGTACCGCACACTTTCGAGGCTTATTCAGAAATCCTCCAGGTGCAAACTTGGCTGAAATCATTGAAGTGGCTTCACACTTTCCGAGATTTGTAAATGAGGAAGACTCGGAAGATCTCATGATCCCGGTAACCATGGAAGAATTGGAAAGCACTCTCAAATGGTTCAAAAAGGACAAGAGTCCCGGACCTGATGGATGGACGATAGAATTTTATCTTGCATTCTTTGAGCTGATTGGCCAGGACCTTCTTAGTGTGATTGAGGAATGCAGGATATCGGGATCTTTATACCATGCAATAAATTCCACTTTCATTGCTCTCATCCCCAAGACGGACTCTCCATCATCTTTTGATGATTTCCGCCCTATCTCCCTCTGTAATGTCCTATACAAGATCATCTCAAAAGTTATTGCCAATAGACTCAGGCCCATTCTGTCCACTCACATTGCCCCCCATCAATTTGCATTCCTCAAGGACAGGCAGATTCATGAAGCCATTGGGTCAGCTCAGGAGGCCTTACACTCCATCTGGACTAAACATCTCAAGAGTACCCTCCTGAAGATTGATCTCTCAAAAGAATTCGACAGGGTTAGCTAGCTGTACATAAAGATGATCCTCATTCACCTGGGGTTTCCTAACTCCTTCATCAACTGGATTATGGCCTGTATTACCACTCCTACTTTCAGCATCCTGATCAATGGATCTGCCTCACATTTCTTTCATTCTGAAAGGGGCATGAGGCAGGGCTGCCCACTATCTCCGCTATTGTTCCTTCTAGTCATGGAAGGATTGAGCCGCCTCATCATTACAGCCACTAGGGATGGGACACTCCGGGGACTCAAGATTTCAAATGAATGCTTCCTCACTCATCTACTATTTGTGGATGATGTTCTCATCCTTCTGGATGGAAGCATGAGAGACACGACGACTTTCTCCCACATTCTGGCACTTTTTTCACAAGCTACAGGAATGCAGGTGAACAGAGCAAAATCTACTATTTCATTGACTCGTACATCGGTTAATGACGCCCAACACGCCCTACAGGCTTTCCCATTCAGCATACACCCAATTGACAGAGGGCTCAAATACCTTGGATTCTGGTTAAAACCCACATGCCAAAGGATCGCTGACTGGACTTGGTTAATAGTGAAATTAGAGAAACGCCTCACATGCTGGAGCTACAGGTATATATCCAGGGCTGGCAGGTTGATCCTCATTAAATCAGTACTAGAGGCCACCCCGGTATTCTGGATGGCTCTTGCATGGATTCCCAGACATACACTTGCTCGGTTACAACAAATCTGTAATAGATATCTGTGGGCAGGTAGTCAAGACAAGCGAATTTTCGCATGGATTGGCTGGCAGAAGATAGCCATCCCCAAGAAGTGGGTAGGATGGGGACTCAAAGATCTCCCACTTTTTGCACAAGCACTGGCAGCAAAGATGAGTTGGGCACTGATAACTAGTCAAAAATTATGGACTCGTCTCTCATACCACAAGTACATTTGGCCCCTTGATACCATGGATTGGATCAGACTTCCCACCTGGAACAGTACAGGGGCATCATCATTTTGGAAGGCCATTATCTACTCAATTCCCATGATAAGGGATAATTTGGCTTGGCGGATCAAAGATGGTGCACAAGCCAGGATTGGCATTGACCCCTGGGCTGGCAGTGGGGGAAGGCATCAACTTCCGCGGGAATTAGTTGAGTATCTACTCACTCGCGACATCAAGGTAATTGCACACATAGCGGATCAATAAGCCTCTGATATATTCCATCAGGCCTGGCGCACACCACAGCAATTGAACCTCCCTCTGCAGTGGCATCAAGCATGGGAATCTTACAGGGAGGCTCTGATGGAATCTCACATTAGAATTACTGAGGGACGAGACGAGCTGATTTGGAGTCCGTCGGATGCGAGATATTACACTCCAAAGGATGGGTATACACTCCTCATCAGCCACAGAAAACCAGATACATTGATGGACTGGTGGCATTATATCTAGAAGCTATCCACACCTCCGCGATCCAAGATATTTTTCTGGTGTGTTCTCCGGAATAAGGTTCCCACAGGAGACAATCTTCAGCGCAGAGCACACCAGGGCCCAACCTGGTGTGTGTGTTATGCAAATCTGTGTCGGAATCTTCAGACCACCTGTTCCTACATTGCAGCGCCGGGATTGCATTGTGGACTAATATCAAAAATACCATTGCATACAACGGGTTCTGGGCTGGACATAACATCATGGAGGCATGGACTAAATGGTCTACTAGACACAAAGGCTCTAAAACGATAAATCTTCCTGCCATAGTAATATGGCACTTATGGAAGGCGCGGAACCTGATTGTTTTCCAGGACAAACCTGTTTATTGGCACCTGGTAGAAGCTCGCATCATTGCGGCATTCAACGAACTCCCGGATCCCCCACCTGCTCACGTTCGACGCCCTCACCCGCCTCCTCTCATAGACCGATCTACCCCGTGGGCATTTTTTGACGGCGCAGCGAATCAGCGGGGCTGTGGAGGAGGAATCATCATACACAAATCGGATCAGCACCACTTCAGAATCAAAGCGGGATTGGGCACTGGCTCAAACAATTATGCCGAACTAATCACTCTCAGACACCTTCTCCATTTTGCATTGGGCCATAACATTACTTGCATAAACATATTTGGGGATTCAAAAATCATTATAGACTGGTTCAACAACAATGCAATCTGTCACATACACACACTCAGCATAATTTTGCATGAGATTCAAGATTTCAAAACTGCTTTTAACATCATCTCATGTTCGCACATCTACAGGGAGCACAATGAGAGTGTCGACAGATTATCCAAGGAGGTCGCGCTAATGGACCGAGGTGTATGGGAAGTTACTAAAGTTCATGGACAGCGGGAATTCAAATATTACCACCGTCCTTACATAGATCAGAGATACCAGCAAGCATCAGAGCAATAACTTTATGAACATTTTGATTGTTTATAGCAGTATTTATGTATATATTTTCAAGAACTTATAGAGCAGTAAGCAAGCCGATGTGGATTTTTTGTAATATTTTTTGACAAAATATAAGATGACCCTGCATGGAACATCTAAAGTTTGAACTGATATCAAATTTTTGCTGATGGCATAGGCTCGCTGTATACACAATGACCTCTAGCATATTCATAGCGATATCAATGTAATTTTCTAATCATAAATGAAAGTTACAGATTTTTCCAGTGGAAAAAAAAAAATGAAATAAATTCAAAAGAAGAAAGATTAAAATAGAATTAAATATAGCAAGCATTAATTATCTCCCCCAACTAAAGAAGATGAATCATTCAATTCCTTTCTCTTCATATCACATCTTTAACAATTTAAACAAAAATACTAAATAATGAAAGAAATTCAAAAGAAGAAAAACTAAAAAAAAGTGGACATTAATTATTTTTCTATGACTAAGAAATATTAATTATTCAATTCCTTTCTCTTCACATCTCCTATTTTGACAATTTAATTAAATATACTAATTCTAGAATAAATTCAAAGAATCAAATATTAAAATAGAATTAAAGATAGTGGGCATTTATTATTAATTTAAAAGAAAAACAATTAAAATAAAATTGGAGTGAGTAATGACTTTTTTAATGTAATACATTTTTTCATAATAAATATAACATGTTTTGAAATTATTTGAAATAAAATTTTATATAATATAATAATTTTTAAAATAATGAAAAGATTCAATAAATATAGAGTATTAATTATTTTTAATTAAAACACAAGAAAAATATAGAATAAATTCAAAATAACAAAGATTAAAATATACTTTAAGATAATGGGTCATTAAAAAAAGGGTGGGGAATGAAAGATATAAGATCATAAAAAAGAAACTTATGGAATAAATTCAAAAGAAAAAGGATTGAAATAGAATTAAAGATATTGGACCTTGATTATTTTTCATGACTTTGAGAGTATGATTATTCAATTCCTTTCTCTTCACATATTTGACAATTTAATTTAAAATATTAAATAATTGAACAAATTAAAATAGATTTAAAGATAGTGGTCATTGATTATTAATCCATAACCAAGATAAATTAATTATTCAATTCATTTTTATTCACATCATATGTTTGACAATTTACTTAAAAACACTAAATAATGGAATAAACTTAAAAGAAAAACATTAAAATAATATTAAAGATGGTGGGCATTGATTATTTTCCATGAACATTAATAACTTTCCATGACTAAGTGATTAATTATTCAATTACTTTGTCTTCACATCTCTTGTTTGACAATTTAATTAAAAACATTAAATAATGAAATAAATTCAAAAGAAGAAAGATTAAAATAGAATTAAATATAGCAAACATTGATTATTTCCCCAACTAAAGAAGAGTAATCATTCAATTCCTTTCTCTTCACATCACATGTTTGACAATTTAAATAAAAATACTAAATAATAAAATAAATTCAAAAGAAGGAAAAACTAAAAATAATAAAATAAAAATAAAATTGGACATGGATTATTTTTCTATGACTAAGAAATATTAATTATTCAATTCCTTTCTCTTCACATCTCCTATTTTGACAATTTAATTAAATATATAGAATAAATTCAGAAAATGAAATATTAAAATAAAATTAAAAATAGTGGGCATTTATTATTAATTTAAAAGAAAAACCATTAAAATAAATTTGAAAAGAGTGAGTAATGACTAAAACAATAATTATTCGATTCTTTTCTTTTCAGAAATTAATTATTTCTCCTCCTATCACTTAGTAGATAAAATTGAACATGATAATGATCACAATAAATATGATGTAGTGGGCCTCTCCGTGCAATGGCATAGTCTAACAAAGCAGCATAAATAAATTTATATTGTCTTATCATATAATTTTGTAGGATGTCAATTAAATAATTACTACTTGATTTTAACTTCGTAATTTATTTGTTATACATTTTAAAGGGTTTTGTGATATATTTTCCAATATAATTGGTTTATAATCTCACAAAAATTTATTAGAATCATAAATTTGAAAAATAAATTCTCTATAATTAAGTGCTCTCAAATTTTTTAAATACTTAACCTATATATTTATTATTAAAAATTGATTTTTAAATAAAATAAAAAATTAAGAATAAATATAAATTCTTAACCAAAAACTTCAAAACATATATAAACAACAATAATACACAACACCATCCGCCAATTTATTACCGTTTAACATCGACTTTAACTCCCGCTAATTTATTAAACCGTAGACAACATGAGACAAATCTATGAGGATTTTCTATCCAACCGCAACCAAAAGCAACAACAATAGCATATGGCCACATGGAATCCTAGATTATTGTTTTCTTGGAATGGACAAAATATAAGACTAACCTTTTTTTGCTTAATTGAACCAATGGTGTTACAAGTTTTAGAATGCTAAACAACACATTATAATTATTCTTAAATAACATACTAATTATTTTTCAATTAAAACTAAGGTATCAACAAAGAATCTACCATAGGAAAAAAATGTCGAACGACCGACTGAGCTCTGCAATGGCTCTAGGGTTTGGAGGGTTGACAGCCCTAATGCCTTCTTTTTCTTCCTCTTACAGATTGCAGTAGAGCGGCAACGCACTACAATGGGTTCTGGAGTATCTGGTATCTCCCTCCCCTGCAGATCCGCCCTTCAAAACATATCTGGTCCACGCTCGCTCCATTGCAACCAGCGTTTTGCGCTTGGCAGGCCTTGGCGCGGCAGATGTCTTGCCAACTGGGGAACTGGATCTGAAGAGAATCGGGACTAGAACCCTAGATCACACCAAAGGATTATGCCAGAGTAGATCCGTTCGCGAGTTTGAATTAGAGATGGTGGTGGGCGACGCCAGAAACGTCCTGTGCAAAGCCGGGGACAGGCGTGGAGCCGATATCTTCGCGGTGGGTAGCCATGGCTACACAGCAATCAAACGATCCGACATAGATCAATCAGATCGGGTTCTCAATAGACAGATCGGCCAAGATCTGACACCCCGAATGGAAAATCACTATGGCAGATCTGCTCTAGGAAGTACAAGAAGCCCTGACATTGGGTCTAGGCACTTCTTTGACCCCTTTCAGATCCAAATTTCTTAGCCTACAGGCAAAACCATCCTACAATGGGTCAGTCCTTCAGATCTGGTGCTGGATCTCAAACTGGACCTAGAACGGAGGATTAGGATCCCTTCAGGCCTTCAAAGAATTCTCTTTCAAGGTAAACAACTTGAAGACCTTCTTCCCCTCTCTTCTTACAACATTACCAGGAACAACTCTTTGGTGGTAACCCTTCACCTGAGAGGAGGTGCAGCGGGACAGCCATCCTCTGCTCGTCCCTTCTCATACAAAGATGCAGTACACTCTAAGAACCCCAAACCCCAGGAGGCTCTTACACCTAAGCCCTTTCTAATTGATAAGATAGATGAAGTTCCCTCTATTGAAATCTCCCATGAAGAGCTTGCAACCCAACTTCAAGAATTTGCAGAAAGAGCCATCATTTGCAGATTTAACGGACTGTGGCCGCGTTCTCGGGATCTCTATTCATGGATCCATGAAAACTGGACTCATCATTGTAAGATCAGTTTCTGTTCAAAAGGTTACTTCATTGTTCTATTTGATAACAGTAAGCATTATGATAAGGCCTTAGAAGAAGGCCCTTGGTTCATGGGAACTGCGGGGCTCTTCTTGACTCCTTGGTTCCTAGATTTTGATCCAGTAACAACAGTCATTACCAGGACACCTGTATGGATCAGGCTTCCAAACTTACCTGCTCACTTATGGCATATTCATGTCTACAGAGCTATAGGCAACACCTTGGGCAGTTTCCTTATGGGAGACTACTGGTGGGAATCCAAAGGTCTCTACTCATATGCCAGAATATGTGTGGAGTTAGATTTGAGCAAAGGACTACCAGACCAAATCAATCTCAAGATAAACGACTTTGTCTGGTCCTAGACACTGGATTATGAAAATACTGCATTCAGTTGCCGCCATTGCCGCCAATCAGGGCATTTGCAGAACCCTTGCCCATCTCGCCCGGCAAAAAAGAATAAGGATAACCTCTCCAAGCCCAAGTCCAAACGATGGGCTCCTTGCTCTCCACCTCCAGTCGAGGATTCTGATTCCTCCAGCTCTGAAGACGAAGGTACCGATGTGGAAAAGGATCAAGCCCCTCATTCTGTGGTCCCTTCCACCGATGGTCCAGCGCAGTCCTCCGATACAGCCACCGCTCAGAAACGCGTCCACTTGACCTCCTCCTCTGATTTAGAAAAGGAGGGCTCCCCTGTGGAGAGCCCCAATCTTCAAGTTGTTATTGCTCATTCATCCCACGAAGGTTGGGTCGAAGTCAAAAAAAGGAAAGGGAAAAAGCTTCGTGTTGAGACTTCAAACCATTCTGGGTAGAAGTCAGTCTTTTTCTTGCTTCCAGCCATATGCTGTAGCTACTTGCTTGTTTCACTTCTTCTCCGGAACCGAGGTTGATAGTCCTACCATTTCCGGTTGACAGTTTTCTGTCTCTTTTGATTGTATCTTCTTGTACCATATTTTTATCAATAGAATTAGTCCAATTCAGATAAAAATAAATAATATATATATAATATAATATATATATATATAAAATAAAAAATAAAAATAAAAAGAGGAAAGGTAAAAAAAAAAAAAATTAAAATTAAACAATTAAAAATTAAAAAAAATTAGAAAAATAAAAAATTTAATATATATATATAATAAATATATATTATATAAAATAAAATAATAATAATATAAATAAAAAAAATTAAATATAAATAAATAAATAATAAGAAATAAAAAAAAGAAAAATAAATATAAATAAATAAATGAAAGATGAGTGATGATGATGATGGATGATGATGATATGATGATGATGATGATGAATGATGATGATGAAATAAATAATAAAATAATAAAAATAAAAAAAAAAATAAAAAAATAAAAAAAAAAAAAAATTAAAATTTAAATTTAAAATAAAATAAAATAATTAAAAAAAAATAATAATAATAAAAATAAACAATATATATATATAATATATATATTATAATATATTAATATATATATAAATAAATAAAATAAATAATAAATAAAAATAATAGATAATAAAATAATAAAAATATAAATAAATAAAATAAATAATAAAATTAAATATTTTCATTAAATAGATTTTAAATATGTGAAATGTTATTAAATTATTTAATCTTTTAATTTTTATTAAAATAGATTATTATATTTAATTCTTTGTCGTGTTGTATTCTCTATTTATATAAAAAACAAATAATAAATATAGAATTTCCTTAAATTTGATTTGAAATAAATTTTTGTAGTGTGGAATAAATTTAAAAGAAAGCAAAAGTTAAATAGGCTTAAAGACAGTGGATATTAATTAACGAAATTAATTAAAAAAAGATTGAAATAAATTTGGAGATAAAAGAAATATTAAGATGTAGGAAAGTAGGCTTTTAATATGATTAATGTAATTATACAAATATAAACACAGTAATGATGTTTGTAGATAGGTAAACTATCTTAAACACACGATTATTTTTTAGCAAATAATTCAATTTCGCAATAAACTATGAACCTAATTAATTGGAGAGAATCTCTCAAATCAACTAGGCTCAACAACCTCTTAGAGATTAGGAACAAATTCTATTTAGGGAACAAACTCTATTTAGAAAACAAATTCTATCTAATAATGACTAATTATCTTCAGGACAAAATCTATGATCACAAACGCATAAGACAAATAAGAATTATACACTTAATCTTATTAATAGACAAAATAGTCATTTTCAAGGCATTTTTCAAATTTAATTTTAACCAAAATCTAATAAAAAATTTTAAAAACTTGTATTTAAGTTACTTAATATATAGAATTTCTTTCCACAACAATTATTTAACCATTTACTAAAAACATTTATAATAACCTATGGGTTATATTTAAAATGAAAATTCCATATGATATAATAAACTTAAAAGAAGGAAAAGATTGCACAGTGAACATTAATTACTTTAAAAAAATTATGGAATAAACTCGAAAGAAGAAAAAGATTAAAATAGACTTGAAAAATAGTGCGTGCTGATTATTTTCGCATGACTCAGGGAGACTCATTTTTGAGTTCTTTTTCTCCGGGAGACAATATAAAATTTTTTGATTTGATATGAAATTTCATATTATGAAATAAACTTAAAACAGTAAAAAATTTATAAACTTAAAACCTTTAGAAAAGAAAAAGAAAATCATGAAATAAATTCCATAACTCAAAAACAATACTAATTAGTCAATTTCTTTCTCTCTACCGCATATATTTAACAAATTAATAAAAAATAATGAATACAATGCGTCTTGATTGCATCGAGTGTTTTTATAATTTAGTATGATGTCATAGTTGAGTCTAATATGGAACAAACGTTATAGTTGAGTGTTACATCAATAAGCCATTAGATGAATAAGAAAATTAAAAAATATATATAATTTTGATGCTACTTATATTATCGTAATGAAATTTAATAATAAAATAGGAAGGAAAATTCCAAATTACTAATCGTTAATAAAATAAAAATAGAATATTTTTATATATAGAGATATAAAATATATTTAATTATAAATTATAAATTTATTTTATTATATAATTAAAATATAATATTTTTTAATATTTTTTTTATAAATTCTATTATTTATTTATGTTATACTTATCCTATTAAAAAAAATAAAAATATTAAGTATGTTAAAGAAAATTGTTTTGCATATGTATGTAACTAAATTATGAGGGTTTTAATAAAACTAAAAATTAAAATTGTTTTAGATATAGAGTTGAGAAATTTATACATAGTATAAACAATATTATAAAAAATTCATAAATATCTATCTTAACTTTGAATCGATGTTTAAAAATATCAAATCTCTTGCTAATTTTGTACTAAAAAAGCTTTGTGTCTTGAAAGATTTGTAAAACACACAAACTAGAAATCAAACTCAAACTTATATTAATTGATCTCAAAAAATGATGTACAATGTGTATATATTAATACATACAAGAGATCATTGAATTAGTTTTTGAGTCTTTTTGGGCTCCAATAACTACTCAAACTAACCCAAGCTTAATCCCAAGGATTAGTGGTCTAACATTCCCCCCAATGGGAAGGGATGTACCAAAGTCCAAGAATGAGAGCTCAAAATGCAAAAATGCATCTAAGCCAAGATCTGAATATCTCTCAGAAATGGTTTTTAAGGATGACCACAAACCAATATGGGAAAACTTAAGGTCTCAACCAATACCAACTCTGGAACCTTCATAGCAGTTCTCAGAACAACAAAAAATGTAGTTTTAAGTTGACCGCAAACTCTAGAACTATCACAGCAGTTTCTCGAACAATTCTGTTAAACACACACATGGCAGCAACAGAATATGAAAGATAAACATGAGAGTACGTTTATTATTAACAAATGATATACATTTATAGTACATGGTGTGATCGTTGGGTTCCACAACCCAAGGTCTCTTGGACTTCCTTAGTCTATTCGACTTCCACACTAACCCTCAGAGGGTTAGGTGTCCAACATTCCCCCCCTTAATCCGAAGGGTTATGTATGAGTCCAAGAAGAGAGTTGTAATACAAAATGTGAAAAAATGCATGGCAGCGCTAGGCTGAATGTGCTCTCTGAAATGTCGGTACAAAGGGTGGTGGTTTAAGGATGACCACCAACACTGGAACGCTTAGTGCAATTCCCGGAACTCTTCCAATTCTGGCATGAAGCTCAAGTCTTCTGCTAGAGGAAGTGTTCCTGATGTTTTGAAGAGGGAAACCTTCAACCATGAAAGGGAGGTCTCACCCTGCATAAAAGGGAGAACCTCAACCTGAAAAGGGAGGTCTCAACCTGTGATGGTTTAAGAATTACCACCAACTCTTGAATGCTTAACACAATTCCTGGAACTCTTATGAAACTGGCAAGAGGCTGAAGTCTTCTGCTAGAGGAGGTTTCCCAAATTCTTTGAAGAGGCATTACCAACTGAAGGCATGATCAGGGGCATCTTTGTCTCTGGCTACAACTCTGAAACTGGTGTGGCGGGTTGTGGCTCAGGCTCACTTGATGTGGCTTTGAAGCTTGTAGATGACCATCATTTCCCCCTTGTCATATACAAGGTGAGATGATGAAAAAAACTCAACTGCAAGACTTTTCAATATTCGAGAACAAATCCTATTGTATGAGTGAAATATCTTCTTGGTTGTTGAAGCCCATTTCCAAGAAGTGATCCATCCAAGATGAATCTTTGTTCTTGCGGGAGGTTTGTTTCTGAAGCCTCTGTTTGAAGAATGACTGGTTTTATGACAGTGCTTACATGGATGAAGATCAAAACAGTGATCTTTCATGTGGCCAACTCGATCACAGTGTTGGCATTTCACAATCTGCTGTTGTTGCTGTGGAAGAGGGGCAAAATCTGGAACAGTTGAAGGTGAACTGTCATGAAGGAATCCAATACTCTGAAACTGAATGGGCTTTGAGTAATCTGGAATGTGAAAGGAAACCTCCTTATCATATCCAAGTCTGGTTTTGTGCTTGTTATGGACAAGCTCTTCCCAAGGTCTAATGATTGGCTTGGGAAGTGTAGGCTGGACTTCTAAATCTGCATTCACATCTCCTCTTGAATTAGCCTAAACTTTACTGTCTGAATTAGTTTCTGCATGTTGATGGGAGTCAATTCTGATTCAAAATGAAAATTGTTCTGAACAGAAACAAGTTCAAAATCATGACTATACTTTTGTAACTCCTCTTGCTGTAGTTGTGATTCTAGCTGCAAAAAATCAATCTGTTCTTATGCATATTGTAGACATGTCTGAATTTTTGAGAGAGAGCCTTTGCTGATTTGGAATGTGTCATCAATAGTAGATTGTATCAGAGTTTTCAAAACCTCTAATACTTCACCAATTTGAGTCATTTTCTCCAATGCCAAACTTACAGTTTAAAAAATTGATTATAGCTACCGATCAATGAAGAAGAAGCAACACCCAGTCACAATAAGGAGGTGAAATAAATGTACACCTATAACTCGATACTCCACTATGAATTAAAAGTTTTTAGCACCCACATTATTTCACTTAATATCTCAACTAATTAATAAATCACTCAAAATCAAACCATTGATGACTAAAACTACCAATTCAAGGAGAGTTTTGTTTTACAAGAACCAATGTAGCTCTTTCCATTCCAGGCACTTGGAAATATTTAAATAATAAAAATTGAAGAAGCAAAACTAGAACGAAAGTTACTATCTTGCTCCTTAAGTTGTCTCCCTTTGTGTGCCCATGCAAAAATATATTAGTGCCTCATAGTCACTATTTATTTCGACCTCAAAATATATTGTTTTTTCTTTCGACCTCAAATATTGACAGAGTGTGGATGCTATTATTACCAAAGTATTTTGGTTTCAGCACAACCTACAAGAGGCTCTCAATCTCAACTTACATATATTGAGAAACCAGCTTCTCAATAAGGATAATCACATTGGCATAATGTAAAGCAAAAGCAGAACCTCCAAGAGTAGATGGCGGTGCATGAATTAGCTTCTTACATTTCATGCCAAACTGTGCCCTTGTATTTGGATATTTGTTATAGATAGGACTAGAGTGGAGATACCTTATAGGTTCACTTGCAGGCAGGCCTTTAGTTTGTGAAACAGGTCCTTTGTGTTCTGATGTCGATGTCGATGTCGTCATTGTATCGCAATATCTCAATTCTATGTTATAAGGCTTCGAGGCTATAGTGCCTTTGACATACAAACTCTTACGCTTTAGTGGATGATGGGCATTCAAATTCAAGCATTCCTCATATCAAACAGTCATGGCATTCATGCATCAATCTAATTAGGATTTTACATGTATGCGATCAATCTTGGTTTTTGTGGATCTCTAGCTTGCAGAAATATCCTTTCTCAGGAGCACTTGCACATATCATCTAAGGCGCTTCAGGTCTCTAAGCTTCTTTATATTCAAGTAACCAGCAACGAGGAGGCAACCAAATGCGAGGCCTCCCTTGACTGCAAAGGCATACAAAATGTAGGTTCATCACCTCCATGGCATGCCACATGTCAAGCCAATACGCCAACATATCAAACACAGCGAAGATACAGAGTATAATTGTTTGAGAATCAGAGATATGGGAAGACCGGTGGTATTGGAAGACCAGTGGCTTACGAGGAAGGCGGTATGGGATATACCATCAACAGTCCAATGTAAGTCAGCTTCCAACCAGGAGTAGAAATACAACCAAGCGGAAGGCGTTATATGTTATGACAGGTTTGCGGTGAGGAGTGGTGTGAGGAGTGGAGAGGAGGGCAATATATGACATATATATAGCAATAATGCTATTAACACAATCAACGTAATAATGCATTGATAATATCACATTGATACTCAACGTTTATAGGTAGTGTTAGGTCCCTATAATACTAGTGATTACACCATTACTATTGTAGTTGTATCACTTATTAATAAGTTATGCCCCTATTGTCCCCATATTTTTATTACTGTGCCCCATAGAATCCCTCTATTGTTATTTTTGTGGCTTTATATTATTATTGTTAGGTCGGCTGGGTTATATTGTGACTCCTTAGACTCCTATATATAGAAAGGAGGTTTTGTCATTTGTATCATCCAAGAATCATTCATTTGTGTAATCTAAAGGAGGTTGTCCCCTCGAAGAGGTTGAATTCTAAGGCGTTGATCTCTCTTTTCTATCTTTTTGTGAGTTGGTTTCATAGCATTTGGTATCAGAGCTTTGGATTCTAGGGTTTCGCTGCTCCAAATAGGTCATCGTGGCATTTTAGCTATAACTTTTTTTTTTCGATGTTTCAGAAGCGAACCAAAAATCCCATTTGAGGAAAAATCGCACTGAACCTTGGGTCCAAATTTCAGAGCTTTTTGCGCTATATTTGTGGAGATATGATCTAAGGAAGTTGGTCTTTTTGCAGACTCCTAAATTACATTCCAAACAGGTGACCTGGGGAAAAT